>JAXIVJ010013546.1:0-36905 GCA_036785665.1 Chirona hameri | reverse complement strand
AGATGTAGTGTACCGAGTTCAATTGGTAACGTTTCGCTGTTCAAACGCATTACCATGCAGTACAACTGCAGCTGTGGTACGATGAGTCGCATGCCAAATACTTCGTTGAATATTTTATACAAATACATGCATGTATACTTTCGCTGAAGATAGCGTTTTAGCTCTGGTTGTATTTCGTATTTTCATAAAGATATTCCTAGATTATATGTCCCGTGAGATATTCAGTTTTGTTAAAGGGCTAACGTTCTAATGATCATCGTTTTCACCTTCGAGCATCTGAATCTCTCACGACTCTTGGTGACAACGTGGCAGTACGTTACATCCAGATCGCGGAGAGGCTCATATTATTGATGGTAGCGTAGCTCCGTGTATTTATTACAAGTGCATCGTATTTTGATAATTTAGTGACTAAGAAGCACTTTAAATTATCGTACAAACGCTAAGGGGGCGTAATAGCCGAGTGGTTAAGACGTCTGGCTCTCACGTGGGGAGCCCGTGTTTCGAACCCCGGTGGAGCTATCGCCCCTGGGCGCTAATATAGCCAATGTGTTCGCTGGCGAGTGGCGCTCCATAAGAGTTGGCGACCAAGTGGGTCGTCAATTCTTTTATAAAAAGGAAAAGGATCGTACGAACGCTAAATGTATAACCGTATTTTCTGGATGTGATATGTTATACCACGTTATGGTTATCCAGATTTGTTCACACGGTTCATTTGGTCGTCTTATGATCCTATTCCTATGTAACAAAAGTGAAACTAGGTTACAAACCTGACCCGGTAAACAACAGGCTAGCGTTCCGCGCATTTGACGCTCGTTTGTGCACGGAGAGCTGTGATAAAACGATAACGGAAACGCCAAACGTTCTTGTTTGAAGCAGGCACATTCCTACCTTTGGATAAAGAAATAACACTTTAATTTCGATGTCCGTTTAATATCATCTTCAGAACTTGCGTCAGCATATTTCAGGTCGATAAAGTATTATATATATGCTTAGGCGTTACTTGTTTGCATTCTACCGTATGTGTGGTACCGTTATGACACGGCCGTCTCCAAAACAGGTGCTTGTCAGTTATCAGCTCTCGACGTCATGCTGTCATGCTGTTCAAACTATGTTTGTTTTAAATTATGAGTCTTCGCAACGAAATTTGGGTATCTGAAGGCCAGGTACGTACTACGTAGCCAAAGGGGGAGGGGACACGGGGACATGCCCCCCCCCCCCCCAGAGCAAAGCAAATTTACACTAGATAAAATAAGATTATCTGACGATCCGACCCCCCCCCCCCCCCTTCGGTCAACAACATTGAGAAAAAACCTGGCTACGTGCCTGCTAAAATGATTTTTTTGCCCCCTCTCCCAAACTGAGCGGCTGGATACGCCCTGTGTGTTATCAGGATCAACATGTGTTTGTGACACTGTAGTATAATGGGAAAAATAGCACAACTCGGCACTTTTGGCTGCAGTGTTGAGCAGCTGCATGCATGAACTGTGAAGACTTTGAAACAGGGGAGGCGTCATACATTTTTTGGGGATTTCGGAGCAACGCCGCAGGGCTAAAATATCTTGTCGTTTTGCGTCCTCACCGGCAACCAAGGACATGGAATTTCGGCGACCACATTCGGTGTCCTGACGAGGTTACCGAGTCAAAAATAATTAAATGTCTACCCTAGCCCAATCCACCTATTCTAACGCAGCTGTATCTGTATGTGCTAGGCATATGTTTTTGTTTCGATCTCTGCTTCTCGCATGCCTTCGTTCTAAAACACGTCTTCATGTTAGCAGCTGCGCGGGTCTACATTCCAAATCACTCACGCAACAAACTATACTGTAGGTATACTATACACTATATACTATATACTGTATCGGCGAGACAATGATGGTTGTCGTCCGGACGGTCCGGACGACCACTCCTGGCGACCCTTTTACAAGGGACCAATGACATACCGCGCATACCCTTGGTTGTCGCGGTAATCCTAATACCTGCTGAATCTGGTATATTTAGTATGCTTTTTCTGGCATAGTTACTGGTATCAGCAAACGCGTCCCTTCCGGTCTTACCCTTTCATTGTTCTGACCAGTCCCCGGTCCCACGTGCCACCAACGACCATCCAAGCGGCATTCCTTCTTGCCCCCTCCCTGTCCGCGGCGCGGCGGCCGGCGGACACAGCGGGTGGTCCGTCCAGCGTCACTCCCGCCCGGCCGGCCCGACATTCCTATTCCAACTATTGTTAACACATTGACCCCTTCAGTCATTCAGTGCGCTGCGCGCGAGTGGCGCTGGGGAAGTACCGTGCGCTGTGCGACGCGCTGAGTTCTTGTCCAAACGTGTGCAGTGAGGAATTTCACGCTGAAGTTGTGACGATGGTTGTGAGAAGTCACAGGGGCATATGAACAACGCAAAATCAGGTACAGACATAACTTGCTTTTGATTGGGGTCTCAGCCGAACGCCATTGACGGGGTGGCAATATTTTTCCAATGCCCATCCTGGTTAGTGGTTATTTTCCGAACCAATGATGGCAGGGAGACGCTCAATGCGGCAATGGAATTAGCTATATGTGCATTTTTGCACGTCAAATTTTTCGATCAATGTATCGACATCCCGTTTTCTGCTTTCGGGTACCGCTCAATATTGAAGTCAGAAAAAGGTCCGGCAGTATTGATAGTGCATTAGGGTGTATAATGGCACCAATTGCGCACATTTTGCACTATGAATTTGAATATCGCAGGACGGCAACCACCAACCCCGGTCTTAATTTCGACGACAACCACGAAACCATTTTGTTTAGCCCTGGCCGCCAACACGCCCTTTTTAAACGAAATAGTTCACCTTCGGAAATTTTTCAGAACACGATTTTATGATTTTTTAAATACAGTTTCTTTTTTCTTTTAAAAAATGGTCCTACATCGCGCCAATTCAGGACAGAAGGTCGTAAATTATTAATGTTATGGTGTGCGTTATTGGTCTGCGCATGCGCCCTGGTAGTGCTGGCACTCTCAGACGGTACGGTATATCATATATGCGCCGCATTCCTTCGCCAAAAAGTCAAATATCTTCGGCTGGAGAGTCTTTTCAGCCAAGACAAGTTGCAGATAAGGATTTCTCAACACGGGCTACAAAACTGCTATTTCAGTTCAAAATCCCATGTTGAAGGTGAACTATTTCCTTTAATTGGCGCTTCAGCACTTGATCAAACACGTGCAGCTTTTGGAAATATTTCGCTTACCATTTGCAAAAAGAAAACATTGGAATATTGGACTCTCCTATTGCATGTAGCGCTATTTTTGTTTTAGCTTTTTTCCTGAAAGAGCAATATATCCACCGACATGAGCATAAGGAACGCGACCTTTTCAGGTAAGGATTTTGCCATTAATTTATCAAATGTACTAAAATAAAATGCAGAATCAACGGAAAACTCCCACTTGAATACTATGTCTTATAGAAACCAACGTGTTTGTTGTGTGTGCCATTTTTTCAAGCGCAACCGTTTGGTATCTGCAAAGAAACAATCCAAACTATACAGTTACGGTCGGGTCGGGCCGTTCATGTGTAGTTACGGTCGGGTCGGGCCGTTCATGTGTAGTTACGGTCGGGTCGGGCCGTTCATGTGTAGCAGTTTTTTTTTATCTCCCAGGCACGTAGTCACGTCTGTAAAATGGGAACAGTGAATTTTGATTTGGTTTTAAATCCATATCCGACATTTAATTTGAACTCTTCTCGTCTGGTTGTACCCAATTTTCTCTCCAAATTTTCTAACACCAAATATTTCTAAAAAATCGATAAAATTGTGGCGATGGTCTCCGTCTGATGGACCATGGCTGCAGGCTCCCGTACCGCTCCTCTACCTAAAACTATAGGTATTGGTTTAAAGGAAATAGTTCACCTTGATTTTTTTTTTACCAAACACGATTTTGTTATATTTTTAATACAATTTCTTTTTATATTGTCAAAAATGGCCTTATATCGCGCCGATTCAGGACAGAAGGCCGTACATTTGTATTGTTTATCAAAACTATATGCATACTCTCTGAGTCAGAGTCCTGACGTCACGCGAATGTACAAAAATGGTTTAGCCAATCAGATTCGAAAGTAGTCGCGTAAGGATAGACTCGCATTGGAGATGTGCCAACCGGCGGCCGGCGGTTCGCTTGCTAGCACTAGCTGCAAGCTGATTGGCTGATGGTATAGCCTCTGCCCGGGCTAGAACCAGTACAACATCCTTTCGCCAGCACCGCATTCCTTCGCCAAAAAAACAAATATATTCGGCTGGAGAGTCTTTTCAGCCAAGAAAACTTGCAGATTTCCTAACGCGGGCTACAAAACTGCTATCTCAGTTTAAAACTAATGTTGAAGGTGAACTATTTCCTTTCACGGAAGACTTCGTGAACGATTCCTGCCCGCTGGGGAAACAAAAAAAACATAGTTTATCTGCGTCACCATAATGTTTAGGTTGGGGTTGAGTAGAATTTGTGCGGCAGACGTTAACTGCCTACACAAAACAATTGTTTGCTAGCAATGGGGAAACAATGTTTTACAAAACATGGATATTTCGGGTCGGGGAAATCTGTGAACTTCATCAATATAGGTACTAAATTTTGAATTTTCAAATACTAAAATTACCTCGGTTTTATATCGATCCAAAGGGGTTGCCAGTTGGAGGATGGGGTGGAAGTTGCCCCGCTTACCCCCCCCCCCCCGTTGCAGCGACTATGTGAGAGATACTGATAACCATCGCTTTCTCTGTCTCCTTATTATTTTATTGTTTTATTTCGCGAATCTCAACAGCATCCAATAGCGTTGGCTTTTAAGCTGTTGCGTCAGGTACAAACATATACAAGATGCACACGATAAAGTCATAAGTTGAATGCCTAAAAGTTAAACTCTAGAATACAGAAATAAACAGATAGACATACAGCGACAAACCCTTGTGGTAAAAAACATGTAAATGAATCATAATACCAACAGTACGCCACGATCATTGTTTACATCAAGCCCAGTTCCTATCTCACCTAACTATACACTGATTGAATATGCTTTCTGAACGAAGCTTTGATGACACACCTTTTCACAGTCATGGGGAGCCGAGTGGCGCACGCAGGATTCCATTTGGGGGGGGGGGGGGTCAGAGCCCTAAAAGCGGGCCCCTTGTGAGCGGGCCCCCACCCGTTTTTAGAAAACTTTGCGGATTTCGGTCACTTGTTTTTGAGCGGGCCCCCTACAGCATGGGACCTGATACATTATAATTTTCTTGTCAATGTCGTGTAAAGTGACTGCGTGTGCTACTGATGTGCGAATTTTAGGTGCGTGTGCTACTGATGTGCGGTACAACTGTCGAGAGTAGATTTGACGAAATGAGGTAAATGAGAAAAAAAAATACAGGTTAGGCAGTTAAGGCAGGTAAATGACAACATCAACAACTATATTTTACAGGTTAGGCAGGTTAGGCAGTCCGATCCCCGATAGTTATGTCATCATCATCATCGTTGGGGTTTTAGTGCGCCTGAACTACGTCATTCGCGCCCACCATCATGTTGCCACAAGTTGCCATAAACCATTTCCTGAAGCAACAATGGATAATGTAAAAATACGTATCAATATCAAATACGCCCGTATCAATAATTTGCAAGGATCGGGCCCTGTTGTGACCGGGCCTTCGTTTTGACCGGGCCCTATATCACGTCTTTCCCAGCACCGGGCACCTGCCTCGATCGGGCCTGACCAAGACCGGCCCCTACCAGAAACGGGCCCGCATCAGGAATATGCAAGGACCGGGCCCTGTTGTGACCGGGCCCATATCACGCCTTTGTCAGCACCGGCCCCTGCCTCGATCGGGCCTGACCAAGACCGGGCCCCTACCAAAAACGAGCCTGTATCAAGAATATGCGAGGACCGGGCCCTGTTATGACCGGGCCCTCGTTCTGGCCGGGCCCCATGCCACGCTTTTGCCAGCACCGGCCCCTGCCTCGATCAGGCCTGACCAAGACCGGGCCCCTACCAGAAACGGGCCCGTATAATAATATGCAAGGACTGGGCCCTGTTGTGACCGGGCCCCATATCACGCCTTTGCCAGCACCGGGACCCTGCCTCGATCGGAACTGACCAAGACCGGGCCCCTTCCAGAAACGGCCCCGTATCAAGAATATGCAATGACCGGGCCCTGTTGTGACCAGACCCTCGTTCTGACCGGGCCCCATATCACGCCTTTGCCAGCACCGGGCCCCTGCCTCGATCAGGCCTGACCAAGACCGGGCCCCTACCAGAAACGGGCCCGCGTCAAGAATATGCGAGGACCGGGCCCTGTTGCGACCGGGCCCCATCATCCCATGCCACGCCTTTGCCAGCACCGGGCCCCTACCTCGATCGGGCCTGACCAAAACCGGGCCCCTACCAGAAACGGGCCCCTCAGAATTACGGGCCCCTCATAAATTTCGGGGGGGGGGGGTCAGCTGACCCCTTTGACCCCCTGCGTGCGCCACTGGGGGAGCGCCTCCCATGTGTTTCAAATGCGTTCATTCAAATGCGTCTATTCAGACCTGATTAGTGATGACGTCATGGTTCCAACAGCTGACTGCGCTAATGTTGAAGAGATGGAGCTTCATCAGGAGCAACGATCGTGGAGTACCTGCTGTCAGTTTGCGTACGAAATTCACTGGATTAGCTAAACCTCTATCGAAATTTGCATTTTATTTAATTTATTTAATGATAATGCTGATGGGGGCAGGGTACCCAAAATGCCCCCCAGTCGAAAATCCTGGGGGGCAAAAGGGTCAAAGGGTCAGTTAAATGGATATTAGCGCCTTTCCAGGCGACCTTAGGCAAAACTGTGACCTGGATAGGTCAAGTTGTGCACCTTCGGTGGGATAAAGGGAAGGCGATGGTAGTAGAATGGGTTCTCTAAGTGATTTGGGGAAAAATTATGCGGCACCCTGTCATTCTCCCATAGGCCATAATGGTAACGTATGTTGTGCCCTGAGGTCAACTGGTGACCAGGGGCGGCCAGAGCACTCGTGGTGCACCGTCTATAGGCTGGTGGGAATATTCAACCGTTGAAACGACTTCGATAGGTACTTTAGGGAAAAAGTTATGCGTGTATTTGTATATTTGTATGCGTATATTTGTAAGTATATTTGACCTCGCGGGCACTCTTTGACTTCCCGAGGTCAAACGATGACCTCCGCGAGACATGCTTTCAGGTTTCGAATACACTCATACACCAACTTTTCGTATAAGTTTGAACACATCTGTACCACTCTAACCCCTTCAAAACTCCGCCGTAAACAATGCGCCCTACACTCTGGACGCATAGCCGCCGGTCCGCTTGGTAGCAGTTGAGCATCAGCGCCATCTACAATAGCTTCAATTGTGGTGCCCCATTTCATGAAAAGTGGCAGCTCTTGTTGAAGGTCAGTGATCACCTACATCATTATAGATGTCGCTGCAAATCGCTGCTTGTTTTATAAACCTTCCAAGTGCCAACTTGAATGGAAAAAGGAAATATTTTTACTGTTTTAATAGTGCACAGCTAATGATGACTGACACTGTCAAAATATTGTACCAATTTAATTTTGGTGCAAGAAAAACTGCGCAGTACACATGTGTTTTTTGCTACAACAAAGACGAAGCTGCGACAGTAGTGGCGCACTCGTGGCGCCCGCCCTCATCGCTGCTGTTTACATTGATCCGTAGGCGTGGTTTGTTGTGTTTGCGTCGCTCCTCATACTCTCAGGTTATTTTTGTCGGGTTTTAAGTGCGATAGGTCGCCGTTCCTATAAAATAGAAGCAGTCGACCGTCGTGCCTGTGTGCACATTGTGACGTGTTTTGCTAGTCTCCGCCGGGTTGTTGAAATGTCTGCCTCTCCGGTGGCCCGTCAGTCTCTTAGGCAGAACATCTCGATTCCCACGCGTAATGTTCAGCTGGGGCACGTCAGCGAGCTGCCCAACGACTACAGCTCCACACCTGGGGGTACCATCTTCTCCACCACTCCTGGCGGTGAGTTGCACCATGGGCAAGGGACCTGCTGGGGAGAAATTGTCAATTTTGGAGAGGCCACTGGCAGGTCCAGAACGGCCAAGCAAGATGGTTGGAGGTTAGGGTCAACTGCTGTAACCCCAGACACATTCTTACCCCAGACTTTTAATGCTATCAGAATGTAAACAATGCCAATGCATTAAAGCACCTTGTGTCAGTGCTGTCTGCATTCTGATAGCATACAAAATTACAAAGTCTGAGGTTAGGATGTGTCTTAAGATTGGATTGGACCCTAAATTCTGTAAAATTGGGCAGAAATAAAAGCAAATATTACATTTTTGCTTCCTTGTACAATAATTGATTTGAAATCCAACTCATGACAGGTTTTATTCATTTGTGTTGACAATCTGAAGACGTTAATTGTCTGTCTGTTGATCTCTGAAGATTTAGGGAATAGCACCGTTAGTGCCCCCAGATTAACCAGTGGTGAGAGCCCCCTGCCTGTGATTTATTTCTTCCCAGGCAGCACCCTTAGGTCTTCTGTTTAGCCAGGTACTGAAGAGTATTCTCTGAGGATTGGTTTGTTTGCTTTCTCGAACAATCTGGCTCATCTGATTCTATATTGTTTGTTAATGTTCCTAGTTTGTGTTTTAAAAAGTAGACTATATTTGTGTGCTATTGGTGATTTAGCAGTCATTTCAGCTCACAACCTTGGCAAACCTGTCTGTCCTTTAAAACAAGTATAAATATTGCTGTAAAATGTATTTTGTTAAACCAGTCAAGAATTTGAGTGATATTGATCAGTTAGTTTTATATTTTTAGAAGTTTTTCAAGAGTATTAAGGTGTAAAAACAAATATTTCAGCGCTCATTGTGGCGCCTTCTTCAGTGAGTGACTGGTGCAAGATGATGTTTCACTTTATATGATGATGTTTGATATTGATCACTTTAAAAGTATCTATTTTCTATTTTTGTGGTGTAATTGCCATTTTCTTCATATTCCTATTTGACACAGTGTTTTCATTACTATTTTACAAAACATGCCTTATTGTTTACATCTTTTTGTATCTTCCCCAATTTTAGTTAGTTATCAAATACTGATGAAATTACATGTGAAGTGTATGGCTATAGAGGTAATAGTTTGATATCAATTTGGAACTGTTTATTTGCCATTTTCCGGTTTCATAAAGCTGATTTAATTCCGTAATACAAACTTCCAGTGGCTGTGCCTATCAGCAGCCTGTTTAATTTATATCCTTGCGAGTTTGACATCACATTATCTCTTGACACTCTGTTATCACGTTATCACTGAAACGTCCAGCATCAGTGACCTGCTGCCATGTATCAGATGGCAGTGGCTGCATGGCCTTGAGAGCAGTTCCCATGCACCCACCGGTGGCGGCCTTGAGAGGTGTCCCTCTGCACGATCTGCTGTTGCTGAGGCTCAGGATCAGAGCTGTGGGGGAAGTTAGTGCCTGTTGGGTTCTGGGTGGGCCGTGCCACCGAGGACCGAGGACCACCGAGGACCACCGAGGTCTTGGGTCAGCCTCGCTGGCCGCAAGACCACGGCCAAGTCCAGGTTGATTGATTTATTTATTTTCACCTAAGCTGACCATTCCACTCATCAAGGGTTATGAATAGGTCATAATTGACTATGGGCTTGGACTTGCCACCAGAGCCGTTGGCTGGTTCAGTTCAGCATGCTATTCGAGAGGCCTGTATGTCTTAGCATTTTATCCCCAGTCGTCGATGAGTTGCCGCATTCGCCACTGAATTCCAGCGACGCCATGAAATTGCGTGTTCGGATGGTGTGTCGGCGGCGGCGGCGGCGGCGGCGGTGTCGGGGGCGTAGGCTGCACCTCTGAGAGAACGGGAGCGGCGCGCCGTGTTGCCGTGTTGAGCCGTGATTTGTGGTGCAGCGGGCGATTCTGAGAAGCCGCGGCCGGCCTCCGTCCGTCTGGTCCTGTCTGGTCCTGTCTGGTCTGTCCGCCGCCTCCCGACGGTCCTGTCTGGTCCGTCCGTCTGGTCCTGTCTGGGTCCTGTCTGGGTCCTGTCTGGTCCTGTCTGGTCCTGTCTGGTCCTGTCTGGTCTGTCCGCCGCCTCCCGACGGTCCTGTCTGGTCCGTCCGTCTGGTCCTGTCTGGTCTGTCCGCCGCCTCGCGCCTCCCTCCGTCTGTCTGACCTGTGGGAGGTGGCCTGGGCGGTTCCCCGTCGGCGGCGGGGACGGCTGCAGGTTCTGTGGGAGGTGGGCGGTTCCCCGTCGGCGGCGGGACGGCTGCAGGTTCTGTGGGAGGTGGTGGGCGGTTGGTCGGCGGCGGGGACGGCTGCTGCAGGGCTGGGTGGCGTGAAGATGCCACTGTCAGGCCCTCGTTAGTGTGAAGCATTCAGCCATAGTTGGTCTCTCTGTAGACCTGACGATGCCTGTGACTGGAACAGCGCAGCAGCTCGGAACGACCCACGGCAAATCCATAATGTCACTTTAACACCACATCACCGTGTTGGCCTCCGATACGAGCTCCGTCACTGTGTTTGTGTGTCAGTCAGATAGATCGGCAAAACTACGCCATGAATAAGCGCGAAGCAACGAGCATGTGCTTTGGTTACGATACGAAAATATCCGCTGAACCACACGGCTGACGAAGTTTGACGGGTTTCGACGAATTGCTCGGGTGTTTGGGGGCTTTGGCAAGACTATGAAAGATGGATTGGCTCCGGTGGGCCCCTCGCTGACGTCATCTTTCTGCATTGTGGCGGCCGGGGAGTAACAATCCATGACCGATTGGATTGGATTGGATTGGACATTAGATTGGATGGTTTACAGCTAACCCGAATAGGCGTTTTATTTTATTGTAAAAATATTTTAAAGCTTTCGGTTATGTGAATCGTGCAGACCTTGACCTTGACCTCGCAAATGTCGAATAAATCGGGGAGTGCCTTTCGTTGCGGGTTTAATGGGGCGTCAGCTGACTGAGGATCAGGGAGCTGGGCTCTCCAGATGCAGGACTGAGGATTAAAATGCAGGACTGAGGATTAGAGGACTGTACTCTCAGTGCAGGATTGAGGATTAAGATGCAGGAATGATGATTACGAGGACTGTACTCTCAGTGCAGGATTGAGGATTAAGATGCAGGATTGAGGATTATAGGACTGAACTCTCAGTGCAGGATTGAGGATTATAGGACTGAACTCTCAGTGCAGGACTGAGGAAAAGAGTACAGCACTCTCAGTTTGGAGGATTGAGCTCTTCTCAGTGCTGGATTGAGGATCTAGAGGCCTGATAATGGCTCAGATGAGGACTCTGGAAGGAATATCGGGTACCAGTCTATCCGCCAGTGTTTACCATGGTACATACGTATGTAACCCATGGTATGGCTTTGCACGACCTGCCGCCGTTGCTCGCCGGATGCCGTGACCGGCCGATCTCGAGCCGCCGCCCCTCGCCACCCAGCGGCCGGCCAGCCAGCAGCAGCAGCAGACTCTCCTCCCCACGTGGCTGTGACGTCACTGGCGGCCAGAGGCGTGTTGACGCCGCCAGCTCAAGGTCATGAGCGGCCAGATACGGCGCCAGGCCGCCAGGTCCGGCCGAGGCTGGGCCGCCCGGGCCGGGCGGACTTATATAATGCCCGGCCGGCCGAGACTGGGACGCCCGCCCGGGTGACGGACGCCGCGGTGGGGTGCGGTGGCGCGGTGGCGCAGGATTGCCGCTTGGTGTTTGGGGTGGAATGACAAGCTGGGTGCGGCTGGGTTGCGATAAGGGGGATTTGCCTGCGGCGCTGGTGGCAATCTATTTGCTGTTGGTGGTGCTTTTGCTATTGTATTGGTGGCTATTGGTATACAAGCGTTCGTATTCTATTGCATCAAATAATGCATCGTATTTGTACTGGTCGGTGGGTAGTCGTTGACCATTTCAATATAGTTCGCAGTGTTTTTATTTATTATTCGGAGACATGGATGGACACGGTGTGGCCTAAAACAATCAGACTTCCCTAAAACCCAAATCATCATTATCATCAATCATTATCATCAATCATTATCATCAATCAGTACCATCAATCATTATTATCATCATTATCATCAATCATTATCAATCATTATCATCAATCATTATCATCAATCATTATCGTCAATCATTATCATCAATCAGTATTATCAATCATTATTATCATCATTATCATCAATCATTATCAATCATTATCATCAATCATTATCATCAATCATTATCATTAATAATGATCATCAATCAGTATGATCAATCATTCGTAGACCCCTATCGGTGTATTTCGCAACCACGCCCACGCGTTAGTGCGTCGTTGAGCACACTTGTTCCGCCTCGGCCGGCTGCTCTACCTTCCGGGTGCGCCGCCCGCCAGTCAGCTGGCATTGTTTACTTTGTGTTGGTGCTGCGGAGTGGCGCGATGTTTCTGATCAGGCTCTGCTGCCGGCACCATCGGGAGGCTGGCGTGTGGCCTGGGGCATGTGGGGGATAGTCGCACATGTGGGGCAAGTGCCGGGCGGTGCCGGGCGGTGCCCACCCCCTCTCTCTCTCCCTTACACCCCCCCCCCCCCCCCCCGTCTGCGCCTCAGGCTCCCCACCGCCCCAGCTCCCCGTACCCCCGTCAGCTGCCCCCCCCCCCCCCCCACCTCGGCTGCTCCCCTCAGTACAGTGACGTGTGACCTACTTTTGAGCGCCACGGCACGCCTGCTGGCAACACCTGGCAACACCTGGCAACACCTGGCAACACCTGGCAACACCTGGCAACACCTGGCAACACCTGCAGACAGATGGCTGTCTGCTGATGTGCGCTCACTGCACTCCTCCTCTCGGCTCGGCTCGGCTCCGGCTCCGGCTCCGGCTCCGGGGCTCGGCTCCGGCTCGGCTCCGGTTCCGGTTCCGGCTCCGGTTCCGGTTCCGGCTCCGGTTCCGGCTCCGGCTCCGGCTCGGCCCCGGCTCCGGTTCCGGCTCCGGCTCCGGCTCCGGCTCCGGCTCCGGCTCGGCTCCGGCTCCGGCTCCGGCTCCGGCTCCGGCTCCGGCTCGGTCCGTCCCGACGGGCTTGGCATCGCCCACGGTTTGGTGTGCAGAGTGGATCAGCAGGAGTTGGTTGTTAGTGGCTGCGGCAGGCCGCCCCGTCACCCGTGGAGCTGTACAGGTGCACACCGTTATGTATGACACTCCTCTGTTCATAGCTGTCCTAGCTGAGCGAGCGACCCTGGCTGGACAGGAGGCTAGCTGAGCCACCCTTCTTTCCACCATGTGGTGGAAAACTCGTGATACAGTGGTGATTTGCAATAGTAGCATTCCAGAAAAAAATACTGTGAATTCAAGTGGATGAAAAGTTCGTTCAAAAAACTAAATGCAGTCAGGAGTGGACAATCTGGCCAGTCTTTGATATATTGTGTTTTTGTTACCGCCTGGAATGTACGGTGCAGACTTGAGCAGAAACCTGTACATTTGCGTCTGGAAGAAGAGTAGAAAATAATTATTTTCGATGATGTTAATATGTTTTAGCACTTGTATGTGAGGCATTTATATTGAATATGAATGTATGACTTTTTTAATGGCCTCCTTACAATGTAAAACGCACAAAGTTGAAAAATTATTGATAGTTATTAATTATTTCGACCACAGGTCATTATCAAAATATACCAAGGGTAAAAGTAAAAATACCTGATTTGTAATAGATATTAAGTCTTTGTTAGGAAATTTATTAATGGTATATTTTGATAATGACCTGTGGTCGAAATCATTAATAATCAATTATTTTTCAACTATGTGCGTTTTACATTGTAAGGAGTCTTTAAAAAGATATATTCATAATCATTATTTTCGTTTTAATTAACCACCCAAAGCTGGACGATCTCTGGTCGATTCTGCGAACAAAGATTACAAAAGCCGAGCATGCCATGACCAGTCATGCGGAGCCTGTCATTAGATGACCTGTCATTGTCATAGCGTTAGTGACATATCATCATGTCAATTGTCACGGACAGGAAGTGACAGACAGTGGCACGCGATGGACAGTGGACAATGGCCAAACTGGCGACGCAATGCCACGCGTATTTGACGCACTTGCGGCGTGCATGCGACTCGTATTTGGCGCATATGCGACACATGCAACGCACGTGCGACTCCTATTTGACGCGTATGCGACGTTGTGCTTCGACTGGCGTCTGGCAATGACGTGTCGCAGTATGCCCCCCGATTGCCGTCTCCTCGCTCACTGCCGGCTATCAGCAGCAGTGACGGCTGCAGCGGCGACGGTGGCGGCGCGGCGGCGATGGTGGCGGCGCGGCGGCGACGGTGACGGTGGCGGCGACGGTGGCGGCGCGGCGGGGCGTGATGACGCCACCACGAGGCGAGCCGCGCAGTCGGCTGGTCCCAAGGCCGGCCATCACAGCTGGAGAGCGCCCCAGGGCATACCCGTCTACCGACTGTCGAGCAGGCGTCCAGTCCTAGGCACTCTGGTCCAGTCCCTGGCACAGGTGCCAATACGCTAAACGGGCGTGCCAGTGCGCACGGAGTGCGTGCGTGCGTGCTGGAGTGCACTGTGCGTGCGTGCGTTCGCAGGGCGAAGTTGCGTGTGCTTTTGTGGACCATGGCACGATACGGTCGTACTAGAGATTGCACGAAATCGCCGTGGGATCTCCGGAGCCTGTCCTGGTGGTTTTCCATGTGACGGACCATAGTGTCTAGTTTGATACCGTGGGATCGCCGTGGGATCTCCGGAGCCTGTCCTGGTGGTTTTCCATGTGACGGACCATAGTGTCTAGTTTGATACCGTGGGATCGCCGTGGGATCTCCGGAGCCAGTCCTGGTGGTTTTCCACGTGACGGACCACAGTGTCTAGTTTGATACGCTTGTTATCGGTATGAAGGCAAGCGTGAAAGCATAAACGTGAAGTGACAAAATAATCGACTCCGCCGTATACCTGGCATTGCCAGATCGGATGGTGGGGTCAGGGCCCACGCAACAAGCTCTGCTTAGCGTGGGTCCTGATCTCGGAAATCCATCATATCAAAACATTCGGACTAATTTTATCAAAGGTGACGTGGCCTAAAATAATACAAGCTCACCGAACACACCCTATCTCACACCTGTGTTTCGCTGCCGTCACCTTGCTCCAGTGACGTCACGAGCCGACTTGTGGCTTCACTGGGTATGGTGGTCCCTGGAAGGCGTCCTCGATAAGCTGTGCATGCCGTCAAATTATGCCATGCGCTGCCCGGGCGAGCAGTGCAGATCAAGGCGAATTGCATATTCCCTAGCATTGGCAACTTTGGGTGGAAAACGACACCCTATGATACTATTTTTGCACTGTTTTTCCCGAGTTTTACTGTGATCTTTCCACTCCTTATTTTAACATGTATTGGATAATTGGAATCCTGATAATTATGTATGGATGTAATGCTAGCCTATGGATGGAAAGACAGGTAAGAATGGGCACAGGTAATAACTAATTCTGGTGAACGGGTAGTTGGGCATTGATAAAGCTGACTATATATGATTTTGGTTGTATTTACCACTCTTTATGCTTATTTTTAGCCAGAATGTTCCACTCCGCACCACAGCTCCAATCAAAAGCAATCCTAGGACCCTGAGGAGATCCGACACCTGAAGAGAGTCGGTCGAGTCCAGTCACCTATTGTGACGGTCGTTAGAGGTACCAAGGGATCTGGGACCCTGATGAGATCAGATATCTGATGAAATCCGACACCTGAAGAGAGTCGGTCGAGTCCAGTCACCTATTGTGACGGTCGTTAGAGGTACCAAGGGATCTGGGACCCTGATGAGATCAGATATCTGATGAAATCCGACACCTGAAGAGAGTCGGTCGAGTCCAGTCACCTATTGTGACGGTCGTTAGAGGTACCAAGGGATCTGGGACCCTGATGAGATCAGATATCTGATGAAATCCGACACCTGAAGAGAGTCGGTCGAGTCCCCAGTCACCTATTGCCACAGGTGTTAGTGATACAAAGCGCAATTCGAGGATGCCACCGTGGATGTTCTTATGATAATCGAAGGCCAAAACTGCCGACAATCTTACCTTTTTGCATGGAGATAAATATTTCCCGAAAATGCCACCAAAACGTTACCTTCGTGATGAACGGTTGTTGAGACCTGTCAAAAAGACAAACCTCCTGTACCTGTCAATAAGACAAACCTACCTACCTACCGTTGCGTCCGTTTCTGTTAAAGGGAGTGTGCCTACTGTTTTGGAATGTCAAAACTATTTGCATACGGTAAGTAGCTATTGGTTTGATTGTTGTATATGATGAATTCACATCTGGAGCCCCTTTAGTTGAATTTTCACTTATATTTTTTGTTGTGCTTATTTTTGGTTTCGATTTCTATAAAACGATCGTCACTATGGTGATGTTATGTAAAATGGCGCACACAAGACGATACAATTACGGTCACATCATGCAAGATAGAAAGACAAGTTTTGCACAGCACGTTCTTGCCACTGTGAACTTTATTATGTGCAAGTCGCGTAGCTCTAAATTGATATCTTCTTAAAAAAATGGCCATCGGCCATCATCGAAACGACCATCATCGAAAAACATGATGGCCGTCCAGTTTCTGTTTGGCTGCTGCTGTCAGCGTGCACGAGCTGTTTTGTTGAATTGCTATTGGCCGGCGCTAACAATATGCTAGCAGTTTAATCGATAGTTGCAGTGCTTCTAGTTGCGGAAGCCCTCTGGAGTCTACCCGATAACTTTTTTCCTCCCAGCAAGTTCCTGGAGTCTTTGGATTATCTCAGCAACTAGGGCGAATCTGGAGAAACGAAGTCATAGGTGAATTCATAAAATTATGTTCTATAGACCAGTGTCAATAACCCCAAATAAGCGATGTGAGTAGGCACACTCCCTTTAAACGACACCACGCCGTTGTTCATCTTAGCCTACTTTGGTCGCGCCCCGCGAGGAGTTACATAAGCACAGCTCACTGGAGACCGGTTATTTGGCTGATAAAACCGGTTATTCGGCTGATAAAACCGGTTATCTCAGACAGTCGCCTGCCATAGACTGTGTTGGACTGGGCGGCATGTAGCCTAGGCTTCCATAGACTGTGTTGGACTGGGCGGCATGTAGCCTAGGCTGCCATAGACTATGTTGGACTGGGCGGCATGTAGCCTAGCCTGCCATAGACTGTGTTGGACTGGGCGGCATGCAGCCTAGGCTTTCATAGACGTGTGTTGGACTGGGCGGCATGTAGCTTAGGCTGCCATAGACTATGTTGGACTGGGCGGCATGTAGCCTAGCCTGCCATAGACTGTGTTGGACTGGGCGGCATGTAGCCTAGCCTGCCATAGACTGTGTTGGACTGGGCGGCATGCAGCCTAGGCTTCCATAGACTGTGTTGGACTGGGCGGCATGTAGCTTAGGCTGCCATAGACTATGTTGGACTGGGCGGCATGTAGCCTAGCCTGCCATAGACTGTGTTGGACTGGGCGGCATGTAGCCTAGCCTGCCATAGACTGTGTTGGACTGGGCGGCTTGCAGCCTAGGCTGCCATAGACTGTGTTGGACTGGGCGGCATGCAGCCTAGGCTGCCATAGACTGTGTTGGACTGGGCGGCATGCAGCCTAGGCTGCCATAGACTGTGTTGGACTGGGCGGCATGCAGCCTAGACTGCCATAGACTGTGTTGGACTGGGCGGCATGCAGCCCAGGCTGCCATAGACTGTGTTGGACTGGGCGGCATGCAGCCTAGGCTGCCATAGACTGTGTTGGACTGGGCGGCATGTAGCCTAGGCTGCCATATACTGTGTTGGACTGGGCGGCATGCAGCCTAGGCTGACAGACTGTGTTGGACTGGGCGGCATGCAGCCCAGCTTTGTACTTATTCTTGGTGGGTCAGGGCGCGTAGCTGCTAGGCTCAAGTCTCCAACCGTAGCTTTGTAGCCAACTGCCAGCAAGGGTGAGGTTTTTATTTTTGTCGTTTGGGTTTTGTTTGTCGTCTATATTGGGTGGCATTTTTAGTCAAAATTCTACATTTGGTCCTCGTTATGACCAGACTCGGTCAGTCAGTGAGTCGAGTCAGTCAGTGAGTCGAGTCAGTCAGTGAGTCGAGTCAGTCAGTGAGTCGAGTCAGTCAGTGAGTCGAGTCAGTCAGTGAGTCGAGTCAGTCAGTGAGTCGAGTCAGTCAGTGAGTCGAGTCAGTCAGTGAGTCGAGTCAGTCAGTGAGTCGAGTCAGTCAGTGAGTCGAGTCAGTCAGTGAGTCGAGTCAGTCAGTGAGTCGAGTCAGTCAGTGAGTCGAGTCAGTCAGTGAGTCGAGTCAGTCAGTGAGTCGAGTCAGTCAGTGAGTCGAGTCAGTCAGTGAGTCGAGTCAGTCAGTGAGTCGAGTCAGTCATGAGTCGAGTCAGTCATGAGTCGAGTTCAGTGAGTTGAGTCAGTCAGTGAGTAGAGTTCAGTGAGTCGAGTCAGTCTGTGTAGTCGGTCTGCCCTGAGGCCAGCGTTTAAGGGTAGACTCAGACCGCCCGAGGGGCCTGCTATCTGTCAACTTAAGAGTACTCGCGGTTAGTTATAGTGGGTGGGTGGACAGCGACACTAGTTAACAGTAGTTGACACTAGTTGGCACTAGTTGGCACGGCCCGTTACTCTGCAGCGTCACCTGTCCCCCCCCCCCCCCCCCCACCCCCGCCCCCACCCCCACCCTCGCCGTGGTGTCAGCCCCGTGTGACAGTTCCGCGTGTAAGGCGCACTGTTCACGCTACCGGCGAGTGTTCAGAGCCGACCTTTGGACAGGTCACGTGACTCACGGCACCTGCTTGGCCGGCTCCACAGGCAGGTCACGTGACTCACGGCACCTGCTTGGCCGGCTCCACAGGCAGGTCACGTGATTTATGGCACCTGCTCAGGCCGGCTCCACAGGCAGGTCACGTGACTCACGGCACCTGCTTGGCCGGCTCCACAGGCAGGTCACGTGATTTATGGCACCTGCTCAGGCCGGCTCCACAGGCAGGTCACGTGATTTATGGCACCTGCTTAGCCGGCTCCACAGGCAGGTCACGTGACTCACGGCACCTGCTCAGGCCGGCTCCACAGGCAGGTCACGTGATTTATAGCACCTGCTTGGCCGGCTCCACAGGCAGGTCACGTGACTCACGGCACCTGCTCAGGCCGGCTCCACAGGCAGGTCACGTGATTTATGGCACCTGCTCAGGCCGGCTCCACAGGCAGGTCACGTGATTTATGGCACCTGCTCAGGCCGGCTCCTTAGGCAGGTCACGTGATTTATGGCACCTGCTTGGCCGGCTCCACAGGCAGGTCACGTGATTTATGGCACCTGCTTGGCCGGCTCCACAGGCAGGTCACGTGACTCGCGGCACCTGCTCAGGCCGGAGACACGGGTTGGTCACGTGATTTATGGCACCTGCTCAGGTCGGAGACACGGGTTGGTCATCACGTGATACGCGGCGTGCCGGTGTGACGCGGTGTCACGTCAGCCGTACCGGGGTTGGACTGAGGACTGCTGTAGCCCCGGACACATGTCCTAACCTCGCACTAGTCATGCTATCAGGATGTAAACAATACTGACGTCCGACAGCACTGTGCATCGGTGTCGTCTGCATTCTGATGGCATACAAAGTCCGAGGTCAGGACATGAGTCCGAGGTTAGGTCGTGCGTCTGAAGGTTGGACTTAGTGTACTGAAGCGCAGTCTAGTCATACTCTGCTGTGCAATCTTAGTGGCGGTGTTTATTTTGACGGATGCTGCAGGCGTTGCTGTTGTTTGTGCCTCTTAGTTCCTCTATAATTGGTAGTGATTTATTATTATATGTACATATAGTATGCATGTCAGGATGATGTAAGTGATAATCCTCTCATGTTTTGGTAATTTTGGTCGAATTCTCCGAATTGAGGAAATTCCTGGGAGGAAACTACATTTTACCGCCTTTTTCCTGTCCGTCTTCCGCTGACATAATATTAGTTGAAATTGACGCAGGACACAGGCTTCGTTGCAGTGAACGCGAGCGTTTTTGTATTGGACAATATACTGTCGGGTTGTACTGCAAAACAGAATGAACCTTCTCCAGTCTTGTGCCGGGATAGCTGTGGCGCCCGTAAGCCCCAATCATCACCATCCAGTCTTGTGCCATATAACCATGACAGCTGTGGCGCCCGTAAGCCCCATTCATCATCATTCGCCAGTCTTGTGCGATGTAACCATGGTAGCTGTGGCGCCCGTAAGCCCCATTCATCACAATCATTCGCCAGTCTTGTGCGATGTAACCATGGTAGCTGTGGCGCCCGTAAGCCCCATTCATCACAATCATTCTCCAGTCTTGTTCCGCGAGGCCGTTGAGAGTGTTATAGTTTAGGGTTTGGAGTCGCGTGCTTTGTTTGGGGCTCGGAATCGCATGCTTTCAATACGTGTGGAGCATGCAAACACCTGAAGGAACTTGTACTCTTAAGTATGAAAGAGAAGGCTCGATGCTTACTCCCAGGGGGGTGCCGTCGCTTATGCTTAAAGGGAGTGTGCCTAATCACATCGCTTAGTTGGGGTTATTGACACTGGTCTATAGAACACAATTTTCTGAATTGAACCATTACTTCATTTCTCCAGATTCACCCTAGTTGCTGAGATATTCAAAGACTCCAGGAATTTGCTTGGGAGCAAAAAGTTATCGGGTAGACTCCAGATGGCTTCCCACTACTAAAAGCACTGCAACTATCGATTACACTGCTAGCAGATCGTTATCGCCGGCCAATAGCAATTCGAACAAACAGCTCGTGCGCGCTGATAGCAGCTGCCGAACAACAGAGCCTGGGCGGCCATCATGCTTGTCTTAGGTGCGTCGTTCACGTAACAATGTGTTACCTCTGATTACCTTCACCGTAGTGGGAATCGTTTTTTCGATATCGAAACGAAAAATAATCGAAAACAATATAAGTGAAAATTCAACTAAAGGGGCTCCAGATGTGAATTTCATCGTATCCAACCATCACAACAATAGCTACTTATTGTAGGAAAAATAATTTTGACAGTTAAAAACAGTAGGCACACTCCCTTTAAACGGCCTTGCTAGAGCCAATGGTAATGGTAAGATGTCGTGTTGGCACTGGAATTAATTACATTTCTGTTGTCATTCTAATCAGCTGATTATGCAAGCGGTCACGTGTCACATGCAGTTGACGCTCCACTCTCTGCCTCGTGGGTCCGTCGTTCCTCCACTCTCTGCCTCGTGGGTCCGTCGTTCCTCCACTCTCTGCTCCGTGGGCCCGTCGTTCCTCCACTCTCTGCTCCGTGGGTCCGTCGTTCCTCCACTCTCTGCCCCGTGGGTCCGTCGTTCCTCCACTCTCTGCCTCGTGGGTCCGTCGTTCCTCCACTCTCTGCCCCGTGGGTCCTTCGTTCCTCCACTCTCTGCTCCGTGGGCCCGTCGTTCCTCCACTCTCTGCCCCGTGGGTCCGTCGTTCCTCCACTCTCTGCCTCGTGGGTCCGTCGTTCCTCCACTCTGCTCCGTGGGTCCGTCGTTCCTCCACTCTCTGCCCCGTGGGTCCGTCGTTCCTCCACTCTCTGCCTCGTGGGTCCGTCGTTCCTCCACTCTCTGCCCCGTGGGCCCGTCGTTCCTCCACTCTCTGCCCCGTGGGTCGTCGTTCCTCCACTCTCTGCCTCGTGGGTCCGTCGTTCCTCCACTCTGCTCCGTGGGTCCGTCGTTCCTCCACTCTCTGCCCCGTGGGTCCGTCGTTCCTCCACTCTCTACCTCGTGGGTCCGTCGTTCCTCCACTCTCTGCCCCGTGGGCCCGTCGTTCTTCCACTCTCTGCTCCGTGGGTCGTCGTTCCTCCACTCTCTGCCTCGTGGGTCCGTCGTTCCTCCACTCTCTGCTCCGTGGGTCCGTCGTTCCTCCACTCTCTGCCCCGTGGGCCCGTCGTTCCTCCACTCTCTGCCCCGTGGGTCCGTCGTTCCTCCACTCTCTGCTCCGTGGGTCGTCGTTCCTCCACTCTCTGCCTCGTGGGTCCGTCGTTCCTCCACTCTCTGCTCCGTGGGTCCGTCGTTCCTCCACTCTCTGCCCCGTGGGCCCGTCGTTCTTCCACTCTGCTCCGTGGGTCGTCGTTCCTCCACTCTCTTGCCTCGTGGGTCCGTCGTTCCTCCACTCTCTGCTCCGTGGGTCCGTCGTTCCTCCACTCTCTGCCCCGTGGGCCCGTCGTTCCTCCACTCTCTGCCTCGTGGGTCCGTCGTTCCTCCACTCTCTGCTCCGTGGGTCCGTCGTTCCTCCACTCTCTGCTCCGTGGGTCCGTCGTTCCTCCACTCTCTGCCCCGTGGGCCCGTCGTTCCTCCACTCTCTGCTCCGTGGGTCCGTCGTTCCTCCACTCTCTGCTCCGTGGGTCCGTCGTTCCTCCACTCTCTGCCCCGTGGGCCCGTCGTGCCCCGTTCATCACCTGACTCTAACCAGAGTCTCCGGCTGAGACTGAAGGACCTTCAGTTCACCATCGTCAGGCGTGAAGAGGCTGAGACTGAAGGACCTTCAGTTCACCATCGTCAGGCGTGAAGAGGCTGAGACTGAAGGACCTTCAGTTCACCATCGTCAGGCGTGAAGAGGCTGAGACTGAAGGACCTTCAGTTCACCATCGTCAGGCGTGAAGAGGCTGAGACTGAAGGACCTTCAGTTCACCATCGTCAGGCGTGAAGAGGCTGAGACTGAAGGACCTTCAGTTCACCATCGTCAGGCGTGAAGACGCTGAGACTGAAGGACCTTCAGTTCACCATCGTCAGGCGTGAAGAGGCTGAGACTGAAGGACCTGCAGTTCACCATCGTCAGGCGTGAAGAGGCTGAGACTGAAGGACCTTCAGTTCACCTTCGTCAGGCGTGAAGAGGCTGAGACTGAAGGACCTTCAGTTCACCATCGTCAGGCGTGAAGAGGCTGAGACTGAAGGACCTTCAGTTCACCATCGTCAGGCGTGAAGACGCTGAGACTGAAGGACCTTCAGTTCACCATCGTCAGGCGTGAAGAGGCTGAGACTGAAGGACCTGCAGTTCACCATCGTCAGGCGTGAAGAGGCTGAGACTGAAGGACCTTCAGTTCACCTTCGTCAGGCGTGAAGAGGCTGAGACTGAAGGACCTTCAGTTCACCATCGTCAGGCGTGAAGAGGCTGAGACTGAAGGACCTTCAGTTCACCATCGTCAGGCGTGAAGAGGCTGAGACTGAAGGACCTTCAGTTCACCATCGTCAGGCGTGAAGAGGCTGAGACTGAAGGACCTTCAGTTCACCATCGTCAGGACGTGAAGAGGCTGAGACTGAAGGACCTTCAGTTCACCACCATGCAGGACGGACTGAGACTCTCAGCCCATTCTTCAGCGCCTGGGGCATCTCTGACCGGGGCACTAACTCCTCCCCTCACCGCGCTGCATATCTACCGACCTGCCTATGACCTTCACACGGCCGTAACGACTCTCCGGTCACGCCGCCGTGACGTCATCGGGGGCTAAATGACGTCACGCGGGCGGGGCGCCCGCCGGCGGTTAAGCTGGGCGGGGCTGGATTTGATTATCGTATGCGATCTTATATGCCACCCGATACGGGTGTGCTGGTGTTTTATGCTGGCGGTATCTGCGACGTTCGTGACGAATATGCTGGCGGTATCTGTGACGTTCGTGACGAATGACATGCATTAGCCGTGACGCTGGATATTCATGTGGTAGCGTTACCATGCTGTCACGGGTGTCATGGGTGCGGTTCATGTTAATATTATTGTTTTGGATTATAGTACTGCACTCTTTGATGCATTTACGCTGTTTGACTGTATTATTTGATTTTGCGCGCAGCGAGGCATCTCATTGAAACGGTCGGTACGTGGCGAGCTTATCGTCCGCTGAATGTTTGGCGTGCAGTAAGATGTATCGACATGCCATTGTTCCCCCGGCGTTTCGACGAATACCGGTATGTGGAATGGCACCGGATTCAGGAATGGCACCGGATTCAGGAATGGCACCGGATTCAGGATTGGCACCGGATTCAGGATTGGCACCGGATTCAGGATTGGCACAGGATTCAGGATTGGTTCAGGATTCAGGATTGGTTCAGGATTCAGGATTGGTTCAGGGATGAAGTCTCGTTTACATATGGTTCAACGAATTGCGTTTCAGCCAATATTGCCAAAATAGTCTATAAATGGCAGCCAAATTAGTCTATACATGGTAGGCTTACGTGTGTTGAAGCAGTGGGATACTGTAATGCTGAATTGAACCTCATTTTAATTAATTAATTATTACTTTGTTAAACATACTTCCTTTTACGCAGTAATTTCTGCGATACGTAACCCGATAATCATCCACCGACCCAGCACCGTGTCCGCTGGTGCCACGGGCCGCTCCGCGCTTCTGCAGCACACTGGTCGCCATCTGCTCAGTGGGCGGTGACGTTTTGCACGGCTCAGTGACAATAATAGCGCAGCGGTTCGGCAAATGTAGCGCACTCAGCATCGCCGGGCAAACGCGGCTGTTTTGTAAACCAAACAGGGATGGTGTCTAGACCAAACACGGGCGTAACTGTAGACCAAACACGGGCGTAACTGTAAACTAAACACGGGCGTAACTGGAGACAAAACACGGGCGTAACTGTAGACAAAACACGGGCGTAACTGTAGACAAAACACGGGCGTAACTAGACGAAACACGGGCGTAACTGTAAACCAAACACGGGCGTAACTGTAAACAAAACATTATATGTCCTGTGCTGTCGCGCCTTTTTACATCAATATAATCGTCGTAGAATAAGAATGGCTGTGAATTGTAAGCCGTCGATTTTGGCGAGATGGTCGACATTAAATATACTTAATCGTTTTTGCTGTGGCCTTTGACATTACCACGAGTTTTTTTTTATCTCGTCCTGACTTTTTACAACATGATCTGCACCTTTCGTTTTGTTTGGCTGAGGATGCTGAGTTGTGCGCGTCTTACCGGCCATTGACGAGGGGGGGGGGGGCGTTTAACGCCCCCTGATGAATTTTCGTAATAACTCAAAAAAACAATAGCGCTACCAACGTGAAACTTCGAGTACCTTCTTATAAATGATGTTTACGTCTTCTGTTAAAAAATAAAGCATTTTCGTGTAATTTGTTTGAGTTATATCGAATTTTGTGACATCTCTACACACGAGTTTTGCACCAAAATCAGCTAAAATGTAACAGACCGTACAAATGCCATATTTAGAGCAAAATGCAATCCAAAAACGTCAAAAGATGGCAATTAGCAAGGGCTACAACATGGCTATCTCGGAATTTTGCTAATTTGGTTTTTTGACCCCCCAAAATAAAAATAAAGTTTGTTATGGGGGGAATGCCCACAAAATCAAATTTGTCAAAAATATTTAAAAAGCCGGAATATATGTCTGATAACCACATATGGTAACCTACCATATGATAACCACATATGGTAACCTACCATATGATAACCACATATGGTAACCTACCATATCAAATTTCAGAATGATATCAACATTTTTGACTGACTTATGGCAACTAAAGCATGGGTAGCTCATGACGTCATATTACAAAAATGCGTTTTTTGGCTTTGATTGACCAGATACAGACCAATAAATGGCACCATTGTATTTCTGAGACAACTGGTCAAGAAACATGCCTTTCTGTTTATATTTATCAATTAAATTTGTTGACCTTCTGTGACCTGAACTTGACCTGAAATTGACATTAACGTCAGGTAAATGAAGTCAGATGGTAAAATAACTATCACTATCGAATTATACGTGGAAAATAACTCCTAAAACATGTGTTGCATGACTTTCGTAGATATTTTGAGCATAGTGACCTTTTGTGACCTGACATTGACCTTGACCTTGGCCAACAATCTCACTTTAGCTCAAGTGGGATGTGTATCATACCTTTGGCGGCACTTTGAGTGCGCTCCCGGTCGTAATCGAAGGCTTTGGATGGAAAGTATGGCCTATAAACTCATACGTCGATTTTGACCTGACCTGGCCGTGACCTGACATTTTACCTCACTTTGCCATTTTTGCGTATGCTTAAGATTGGTCTCATTGAGAGCTTTCGATTGCCGCCTTGCGCGTCTCGCTGCGATTATTGGTTCTGAAGATAACCAGGGGGCGTTTAGCATCCCCCCGTCAATGGCGTTCTGCTGAGGTCCCAGTCAATGCCGGGTTAAGGTGGCCGCACACTGGGCCATTCGGCGCGCGATATCACTGCGACATTCCGCGGTTCCGCGGTGTTCAGCACAGAAAAAGCTCGTCCGGACCAGTTTTTTTCCGCGATATCGCGCGCCGAATGACGCAGTGTGCGACCCGCTTTAGTGTTAGTTTGTATATAGCTTGTATATACAAACTAACACTATAGTTAGTTTGTATATAGCCCAGAACCCTGTTAGTGTGCATCAGACTGTTCAATCCTTCGGCACACAGTCTGTGATTACGTAACCCGAATGGCGTCATGCGAACTATGACGTCACATGACGCATAACATTAAGGCTTCCGCCGAACAGGACTCGAGTGACTGCTATCAATCCATGCCAAAGGGCTCTGGTCACTTTCTTTTCATACTTTGCTTTACTATAGCGGGCTGTAGAAGGGATCTCGGCAAGGTAAAAATAATCGCTAGAATTGACCTCGGACCTGGTATCATGACTCGATGACGTCACTATACGTGATATTATATCAGTCGGTAAACAGACCATGCGTGACCTCACTATTTTAGCTCCTTTCCCGGAGCTGCCTTCATCAAGGTCGCAACACGTGGTGCTGGTAGACGACCAGCGGCCGACTGCCAGGTGCAGGCTACCCAGGAGAACAGGCTGCAGGCACGTGTGTGTTGTTTGTCCGGAGTTCAGTCACGTGTATGTTGTCTTATCCGTGACTTGTCTTCCCAGTATCAGTACCGGCGTGTAAAGAGAATCGGTGATGGTGGAGGTCGGGCTGCAGTGGCGCAGGATAAGGCCTCGTGCGTTGTCTATTTGTGACTTGTCTTCCCAGTATCAGTACCGGCGTGTAAAGAGACTCGGTGATGGTGGAGGTTGGACTGCAGTGGCGCAGGATAAGGCCTCGTGTGTTGTCTATTTGTGACTTGTCTTCCCGGTATCAGTACCGGCGTGTAATGAGAATCGGTGATGGTGGAGGTCGGGCTGCAGTGGCGCAGGATAAGGCCTCGTGCGTTGTCTATTTGTGACTTGTCTTCCCAGTATCAGTACCGGCGTGTAATGAGAATCGGTGATGGTGGAGGTCGGGCTGCAGTGGCGCAGGATAAGGCCTCGTGTGTTGTCTATTTGTGACTCGTCTTCCCTGTATCGGTACCGGCGTGTAAGGAGACTCGGTGATGGTGGAGGTTGGACTGCAGTGGCACAGGATAAGGCTTCGTGTGTTGTCTATCCGTGACTTGTCTTCCCGGTATCGGTTACGGCGTGCAGAGGGACTCATTGTTCGACTCAAGTATGTGGCTTGGACAGGGCGCCAGCTTCGTCCAGGATAGGCTCTGGCTTCGCTCAGGATAGGCTCTGGCTTCGTCCAGGATAGGCTCTGGCTTCGTCCAGGATATGCTCTGGCTTCGTCCAGGATAGGCTCTGGCTTCGTCCAGGATAGGTTCTGGCTTCGTCCAGGATAGGCTCTGGCTTCGTCCAGGATAGGCTCTGGCTTCGTCCAGGATAGGCTCTGACTTCGTCCAGGATAGGCTCTGGCTTCGTCCAGGATAGGTTCTGGCTTCGGCGAGAGGATAGGCTCTGGCTTCGTCCAGGATAGGCTCTGGCTTCGTCCAGGATCGGCTCTGGCTTCGTCCAGGATAGGCTCTGGCTTCGTCCAGGATAGGCTCTGGCTTCGTCCAGGATAGGCTCTGACTTCGTCCAGGATAGGCTCTGGCTTCGTCCAGGATAGGTTCTGGCTTCGGCGAGAGGATAGGCTCTGGCTTCGTCCAGGATAGGCTCTGGCTTCGTCCAGGATAGGCTCTGGCTTCGGCGAAAGGATAGGCTCTGGCTTCGTCCAGGATAGGCTCTGGCTTCGTCCAGGATAGGCTCTGGCTTCGGCGAGAGGATAGGCTCTAGCTTCGTCCAGGATGGGCTCTGGCTTCGTCCAGGATCGGCTCTGGCTTCGTCCAGGATCGGCTCTGGCTTCGTCCAGGATAGGCTCTTGCTTCGGCGAGAGGATAGGCTCTGGCTTCGGCGAGAGGATAGGCTCTGGCTTCGGCGAGAGGATAGGCTCTGGCTTCGTCCAGGATAGGCTCTGGCTTCGTCCAGGATAGGCTCTGGCTTCGGCGGGAGGAGGCAGTCGCTGGCGGCATGATAATCTTGTCTGGCGATATTATAAAATGGCGCTTTACACTTGCTAGAAGATGTTCCAACTCATTCACACTTCTGCCTTTTCTCAAGGTTTTTGTTGGAAATTAGCATCAGGATTAGCCTAAGTCCAAAGTCGTCTCGAGTCATGCGTCCCTCACACCGCTGACGGAGGCCCTGAGCCGTGCTTAGGTTATGTTCTGTGTGCACTGCTGGCAGAGGCCCTGGGCCGGGCTTAGGTTAGGTTCTGTGTGTACTGCTGGCAGAGGCCCTGGGCCGGGCTTAGGATATGTTCTGTGTGCACTGTGCTGGCAGTACTGTCACTCTGATGACGACTACATGCGACAGATCAGAGGTGACAGAGGTGACTGATCAGAGGAAGGAGCCAGTGGCGTACCGAGTATACGGTCATTGCGTACGCCACTGCAGAGGAGCGTGCGTAGTTACCAGTTACCACGTCATGAGATCCGTCCGAGTCGCCTCTGCAGAGGAGCGTGTGTAGTTACCACGTCATGAGATCCGTCTGAGTCGCCACTGCAGAGGAGCGTGCGTAGTTACCAGTTACCACGTCATGAGCTCCGTCTGAGTCGCCTCTGCAGCGGAGCGTGTGTAGTTACCACGTCATGGGATCCGTCTGAGTCGCCTCTGCAGAGGAGCGTGCGTAGTTACCAGTTACCACGTCATGAGCTCCGTCTGAGTCGCCTCTGCAGAGGAGCGTGTGTAGTTACCACGTCATGGGATCCGTCCGAGTCGCCTCTGCAGAGGAGCGTGCGTAGTTACCAGTTACCACGTCATGAGCTCCGTCTGAGTCGCCTCTGCAGCGGAGCGTGATTAGTTACCACGTCATGAGATCCGTCTGAGTCGCCACACCACGTCATGAGATCCGTCCGAGTCGCCTCTGCAGAGGAGCGTGATTAGTTACCAGTTACCACGTCATGAGATCCGTCCGAGTCGCCTCTGCAGCGGAGCGTGCGTAGTTACCAGTTACCACGTCATGAGATCCGTCCGAGTCGCCTCTGCAGCGGAGCGTGCGTAATTACCAGTTACCACGTCATGAGATCCGTCCGAGTCGCCTCTGCAGCGGAGCGTGCGTAGTTACCAGTTACCACGTCATGAGATCCGTCTGAGTCGCCACTTTTGGACAGCCACACGTGTCGGAGCCGTGCATTTTTTGGTGGTTTTCGCCAAACTGATGATGCGTGTTAAGACGATTTGTGTGGTTTTCACTAACCACATGCGAATGTAAGTTCGTAATAAATGAATATAAAGAAATTGTCAATTACACTCATGATTTCTCTTTCTCCGCATTCTCGCCGGGCCGTGCAAGTCTTCTGAAAATCCTTTTAGTGCGCATTTATTGCAGTTGACTCACTATTGCATAGTGACTTTCATATTGTCCGCCCCTGTAGCTCAGTGGGAGAGCGCTGGACTTCTGACCTATCCCGGTGTGGGGGGATGTGGCATTCTGATGTGTAACGGACTCTCAAAATGGCAAACACAGGCGTCCGGTCAGGTCTCGCTTTCTCGTCACCTTCTAAGTAGGATCTAGAAGCGGAGAGCTTCATCTCTTGTCAAAACTGCAAATTTCAGCATAATGGCCCAGAAGAAGCCCGCACATGAGCTCTGTGTGCGTATCCGCAGCATTTGCGGTATCCTTCAACCCCCAACTATAATCATAATTATAATAATAATACAATCCGCGGAAATTCGGGGCGTGCTCCTGTAAGCCCACTCAACTCAGAGATTGACTGTGTTACAGCTCTTATCTATAACCCCGCTCAGCCCCGTGACCTGCTCCTCGAAGCCCAACACAAAGATCGCCGGTGGGTTCGAAATCCGCCGCTCTAATCTGCCGCACAGCCTCGTAACCTGCTCCTCGAAACCCAACACAAAGATCGCCGGTGGGTTCTAAACCCGCCGCTCTAATCTGCCGCACAGCCCCGTAACCTGCTCCTCGAAGCCCAACACTAAGATCGTCGGTGGGTTCGAAACCCGCCGCTCTAATCTGCCGCACAGCCCCGTAACCTGCTCCTTGAAGCCCAACACAAAGATCGCCGGTGGGTTCTAAACCCGCCGCTCTAATCTGCCGCACAGCCCCGTAACCTGCTCCTTGAAGCCCAACACAAAGATCGCCGGTGGGTTCTAAACCCGCCGCTCTAATCTGCCACACAGCCCCGTAACCTGCTCCTCGAAGCCCAACACAAAGATCGCCGGTGGGTTCGAAACCCGCCGCACTAATCTGCCGCTGATGGGATAGTTGCAGCTCTGATCTGCCGCTGATGGGATAGTTGCAGCTCTAATCTGCCGCTGATGGGATAGTTGCAGCTCTGATCTGCCGCTGATGGGATAGTTGCAGCTCTGATCTGCCGCTGATGGGATAGTTGCAGCTCTAATATGCCGCTGATGGGATAGTTGCAGCTCTAATCTGCCGCTGATGGGATAGTTGCAGCTCTAATCTGCCGCTGCTGGGATAGTTGCAGCTCTGATCTGCCGCTGATGGGATAGTTGCAGCTCTGATCTGCTGATAAGCTGATCAGAGATGGCCGTGACGTTGACAGCGCAGGGTTAAGTGTGCCGATCTCGGCAGATATGGCCGTGACGTTGACAGCACAGGGTTAAGTGTGCCGATCTCGGCTGGTGTCGCGACTCGCCGCGCCAGGCCCTGAGCTGCGCATCTGTCACGCAGTATATCACGCAGTATGACGCATCTGTCACGCAGTATGTCACGCAGTGTGACACGGTTTGTGACGCAGTATGTCACGCAGTGTGACGCAGCTTGTGACGCAGTATGTCACGCAGTATGTCACGCAGTATGTCACGCAGTGTGACGCAGTTTGTGACGCAGTATGTCACGCAGTATGTCACGCAGTGTGACGCAGTATGTCACGCAGTATGTCACGCAGTATATGGTGCGGTGTGGGCAGAGCGGATCTGGGGGGGGGGGGGGGAGTCTGGGCCAGGGGCGGGGATCTAAGGGAAGGGGCATCGGGCGATGGCTCCACCTAGACAACTGAATGTGGCCTAAATTGACATTCCTGGATTCACAAATATAAACGTCTTCTACTTTGATAAAGTTTGTTTAAATACGTTTTGTTTTCACAAGGAAAAGAATGCTGATGCATTGGTTGAATTTTGTCAGAGTTGTTGAGATTTGCCCCCCCCCCCCTCTATTTTTTCACCATTCTGAATCCGCCAATGGGTATTCAGATTTCAGCATGTGACGCAGTATGTCGGCTCACACACGTGACGCAGGACGTGCTAGGTTTGTGACGCAGCACCACACACGTGACGCAGGACGTGCTAGGTTTGTGCCGCAGTATGTATAGCGCAGTGTCGCACAGCCGGACAGCCGGACTGCCGCTGTCACTGTCAGACAGCCGGACTGCCGCTGTCACTGTCAGACAGCCGGACTGCCGCTGTCACTGTCAGACAGCCGGACTGCCGCTGTCACTGTCAGACAGCCGGACTGCCGCTGTCACTGTCAGACAGCCGGACTGCCGCTGTCACTGTCAGACAGCTGGACTGCCGCTGTCACTGTCAGACAGCCGGACTGCCGCTGTCACTGTCAGACAGCTGGACTGCCGCTGTCACTGTCAGACAGCCGGACTGCCGCTGTCACTGTCAGACAGCTGGACTGCCGCTGTCACTCAGACAGCCGGACTGCCGCTGTCACTGTCAGACAGCCGGACTGCCGCTGTCACTGTCAGATAGCCGGACTGCCGCTGTCACTGTCAGACAGCCGGACTGCCGCTGTCACTCAGACAGCTGGACTGCCGCTGTCACTGTCAGACAGCCGGACTGCCGCTGTCACTGTCAGACAGCCGGACTGCCGCTGTCACTGTCAGACAGCCGGACTGCCGCTGTCACTGTCAGACAGCCGGACTGCCGCTGTCACTGTCAGACAGCCGGACTGCCGCTGTCACTGTCAGACAGCTGGACTGCCGCTGTCACTGTCAGACAGCCGGACTGCCGCTGTCACTGTCAGACAGCTGGACTGCCGCTGTCACTGTCAGACAGCCGGACTGCCGCTGTCACTGTCAGACTGCTGGACTGCCGCTGTCACTCAGACAGCCGGACTGCCGCTGTCACTGTCAGACAGCCGGACTGCCGCTGTCACTGTCAGATAGCCGGACTGCCGCTGTCACTGTCAGACAGCCGGACTGCCGCTGTCACTCAGACAGCTGGACTGCCGCTGTCACTGTCAGACAGCCGGACTGCCGCTGTCACTGTCAGACAGCCGGACTGCCGCTGTCACTGTCAGACAGCCGGACTGCCGCTGTCACTGTCAGATAGCCGGACTGCCGCTGTCACTGTCAGACAGCCGGACTGCCGCTGTCACTCAGACAGCTGGACTGCCGCTGTCACTGTCAGACAGCCGGACTGCCGCTGTCACTGTCAGACAGCCGGACTGCCGCTGTCACTGTCAGACAGCCGGACTGCCGCTGTCACTGTCAGACAGCTGGACTGCCGCTGTCACTCAGACAGCCGGACTGCCGCTGTCACTGTCAGACAGCTGGACTGCCGCTGTCACTGTCGGACAGCCGGACTGCCGCTGTCACTGTCAGACAGCTGGACTGCCGCTGTCACTGTCAGACAGCTGGACTGCCGCTGTCACAGCCGGACAGCCGGACTGCCGCTGTCACTGTCAGACAGCTGGACTGCCGCTGTCACTGTCAGACAGCCGGACTGCCGCTGTCACTGTCAGACAGCTGGACTGCCGCTGTCACTGTCAGACAGCTGGACTGCCGCTGTCACTGTCAGACAGCTGGACTGCCGCTGTCACTGTCAGACAGCCGGACTGCCGCTGTCACTGTCAGACAGCCGGACTGCCGCTGTCACTGTCAGACAGCCGGACTGCCGCTGTCACTGTCAGACAGCCGGACTGCCGCTGTCACTGTCAGACAGCCGGACTGCCGCTGTCACTGTCAGACAGCCGGACTGCCGCTGTCACTGTCAGACAGCCGGACTGCCGCTGTCACTGTCAGACAGCCTGACTGCCGCTGTCACTGTCAGACAGCCGGACTGCCGCTGTCACTGTCAGACAGCCGGACTGCCGCTGTCACTGTCAGACAGCCGGACTGCCGCTGTCACTGTCAGACAGCCGGACTACCGCTGTCACTGTCAGACAGCTGGACTGCCGCTGTCACTGTCAGACAGCCGGACTGCCGCTGTCTGTCAGACAGCCGGACTGCCGCTGTCACTGTCAGACAGCTGGACTGCCGCTGTCACTGTCAGACAGCCGGACTGCCGCTGTCACTGTCAGACAGCTGGACTGCCGCTGTCACTGTCAGACAGCTGGACTGCCGCTGTCACTGTCAGACAGCCGGACTGCCGCTGTCACTGTCAGACAGCCGGACTGCCGCTGTCACTGTCAGACAGCTGGACTGCCGCTGTCACTGTCAGACAGCCGGACTGCCGCTGTCACTGTCAGACAGCCGGACTGCCGCTGTCACTGTCAGACAGCTGGACTGCCGCTGTCACTGTCAGACAGCCGGACTGCCGCTGTCACTGTCAGACAGCCGGACTGCCGCTGTCACTGTCAGACAGCCGGACTGCCGCTGTCACTGTCAGACAGCCGGACTGCCGCTGTCACTGTCAGACAGCTGGACTGCCGCTGTCACTGTCAGACAGCCGGACTGCCGCTGTCACTGTCAGACAGCCGGACTGCCGCTGTCACTGTCGGACAGCCGGACTGCCGCTGTCACTGTCAGACAGCCGGACTGCCGCTGTCACTGTCAGACAGCCGGACTGCCGCTGTCACTGTCAGACAGCCGGACTGCCGCTGTCACTGTCAGACAGCCGGACTGCCGCTGTCACTGTCAGACAGCCGGACTGCCGCTGTCACTGTCAGACAGCTGGACTGCCGCTGTCACTCAGACAGCTGGACTGCCGCTGTCACTGTCAGACAGCCGGACTGCCGCTGTCACTGTCAGACAGCTGGACTGCCGCTGTCACTGTCAGACAGCCGGACTGCCGCTGTCACTGTCAGACAGCCGGACTGCCGCTGTCACTGTCAGACAGCCGGACTGCCGCTGTCACTGTCAGACAGCCGGACTGCCGCTGTCACTGTCAGACAGCCGGACTGCCGCTGTCACTGTCAGACAGCCGGACTGCCGCTGTCACTGTCAGACAGCCGGACTGCCGCTGTCACTGTCAGACAGCCGGACTGCCGCTGTCACTGAGACAGCTGGACTGCCGCTGTCACTGTCAGACAGCCGGACTGACGTCTGGCGTCAAGGTTACGGTCGGCATCCGCTCTGCGGTGGCCGGTGGCTGGCGCTCTCAAGGCGCTCTCAAGACGCTCTCAAGGCGCTCTCAAGACGCTCTCAAGACGCTCTCAAGGCGCTCTCAAGGCGCTCTCAAGGCGCTCTTAAGGCGCTCTTAAGGCGCTCTTAAGGCGCTCTTAAGGCGCTCTCATGTCGCTCTCATGTCGCTCTCAAGACGCTCTCAAGGCGCTCTTAAGGCGCTCTTAAGGCGCTCTTAAGGCGCTCTTAAGGCGCTCTCATGTCGCTCTCAAGCAAGGGTGGGGTCCAGAACGACAAACAAGCTTGTTTGAGGGGGAGGGTGCAAATCACGAAATCTTCCATAATTCTAGCAAAACCTCACTCATCGGATTTCGCTTCCTCGTGCTTTAATAGCTTGTTTAGAGCCCACTTTCTTGATTAAAAACATCTTAGATTTCTGTTTAAATAAGGAAATGTGTCCATTTTCGGCCATTTTCAGTCGGTTTGCGGGTTGGGATGTCCACATGGCTCCTCTTTGATCCGTCATTGCTCTCAAGAGGCTATCTCTGGCGACCACAGCTGTCGTCGCTCCTCTGAAGAGCAAGGGAAGGGCTCTTCTGTCTGTCGTGGGCTCTTCTGTCTGTCTGTCTGTCTGTCTGTCTGTCTGTCCTGGGCTTTTCTGTCTGTTGGCTGTCTGGTCATTGATACTCGGGGCCCCGAGCGTCGGTGGCAGCTTGGGCTCATCGGTGGTGTGGTGAGATACAGATTATGGTGAGTAGGCAGATTATGACGAGGGAGACGAGAGGAGTTGTGCTGGTTTTGTAGGGAGTTGAAGGCTGAAGTTGTGACGTGAGGAGTTGTGCTGTTTTTGTAGGGAGTTGAAGGCTGAAGTTGTGACGTGAGGAGTTGTGCTGGTTTTGTAGGGAGTTGAAGGCTGAAGTTGTGACGTGAGGAGTTGCGCTGGTTTTGTAGGGAGTTGAAGGCTGAAGTTGTGACGTGAGGAGTTGTGCTGGTCTTGTAGGGAGTTGAAGGCTGAAGTTGTGACGTGAGGAGTTGTGCTGGTTTTGTAGGGAGTTTAAGGCTGAAGTTGTGACGTGAGGAGTTGTGCTGGTTTTGTAGGGAGTTGAAGGCTGAAGTTGTGACGTGAGGAGTTGCGCTGGTTTTGTAGGGAGTTGAAGGCTGAAGTTGTGACGTGAGGAGTTGCGCTGGTTTTGTAGGGAGTTGAAGGCTGAAGTTGTGACGTGAGGAGTTGTGCTGGTTTTGTAGGGAGTTGAAGGCTGAAGTTGTGACGTGAGGAGTTGTGCTGGTTTTGTAGGGAGTTGAAGGCTGAAGTTGTGACGTGAGGAGTTGTGCTGGTTTTGTAGGGAGTTGAAGGCTGAAGTTGTGACGTGAGGAGTTGTGCTGGTTTTGTAGGGAGTTGAAGGCTGAAGTTGTGACGAGAGGAGTTGTGCTGGTTTTGTAGGGAGTTGAAGCTGAAGTTGTGACGTGAGGAGTTGTGCTGGTTTTGTAGGGAGTTGAAGGCTGAAGTTGTGACGTGAGGAGTTGTGCTGGTTTTGTAGGGAGTTGAAGGCTGAAGTTGTGACGTGAGGAGTTGTGCTGGTTGTGTAGGGAGTTGAAGGCTGAAGTTGTGACGTGAGGAGTTGTGCTGGTTTTGTAGGGAGTTGAAGGCTGAAGTTGTGACGTGAGGAGTTGTGCTGGTTTTGTAGGGAGTTGAAGGCTGAAGTTGTGACGTGAGGAGTTGTGCTGGTTTTGTAGGGAGTTGAAGGCTGAAGTTGTGACGTGAGGAGTTGTGCTGGTTTTGTAGGGAGTTGAAGGCTGAAGTTGTGACGTGAGGAGTTGTGCTGTTTTTTTAGGGAGTTGAAGGCTGAAGTTGGCCTTGTTCCAGGCGGTTACAGTTACTTTATAATCGTGGGACATATTCTGGCGTTCTGGCGGATCCAAAGGGGGTGAACAAAGTGCCTATGCCCCTTGAAAACGCCTGGAAATGGTGTTCTATGCCCTTGAAAACGCCTGGAAGTGGTGTTCTGACATGGGTCATGGCCCACAAACTCCAAACATTCGCTCTCAAGGGTGTATGACAACGAGGATCATCTGCTGCAATTATTGTCTTACACCTATCAAATATATCCCCGGAACAAGTTCAGGCTGCTCAGGTAGCACCTTATCCGGCTGGCTTTTCGGAGACACTCATCGAAGCGGGTTTTTCGGAGAATCAGAGCGGTTAGCGACCCACGAGAGGGTGCCGCCGCCCCCCCCCCCCCCCAACCCGCTGATTCAGTGTTTCCATGAGTCCCGTTCGACCTAACCATCGGTGTCAGCGTCAGCGGTATATAGGATCGCCGCCGGCCAGGGGCTCCGCCACGGGAGCCCCCCCCCCCCATTTTTGAGCCAGGGGATTATTCCCCCAATTTTCCCCAACAACTAGAAATCAGTGTGCAGTGGTACTCATTACTCATCATTTGTTACCTCTCCCTCGTTCAACAAG
>JAXIVJ010013545.1:0-27500 GCA_036785665.1 Chirona hameri | reverse complement strand
TATACATATACTTATGACATATACATATACATATACATATACATATACGATAGTACATATACATATACATATACATATACATATACATATACTTATACATATACATGAGTACTTATACATATACATATACTATATACATTATGACATATACAGTATGTGTCATAGACATATACATATACATATACATATACAGATACATATACTTAGTCATATACATATACATATACATATACATATACATATACATATACTGTATGACAGTATACTTAGTACATAGTACAGATACAGTATTACAGAGTACATATGTACTGAGTACATGATACAGTATGTGTCATGAGTACTGTGATACAGTGTATGTCTTATGACATAGACTTATGCAGTATACAGTATGACATGTGTACATATACATATAGTCATATACAGATACTGTATGACAGTATACATGTACTGTGTATAGTGTACTGTGACTGTGACATATACATATGACATATACAGTATACTGTATACTGTATATACATAGTCATATGACATATGACTATATGTACTCATATACAGTATACAGTATATGTACTATGTCTCATACACATTATCAGTCATACACATACACATACACATACACAGTACACATACTCTTACTACACAGCTCAACTACATCCCCCACCAAACTCCCCTCACCTACTCAGTAATTGCACCACATTATAACTTAGACTATAAGATCTCCCCCCACTATCTCTAGTCTGATCGTTTAAGTATTATCTTTAACGTATTCATTAGCCTTCACTCTGTTACCCTCTTACCTTGCTTTTTAACCGGACTTTTCATTCTAGCTTGTGTGCGCCCAAAATTGTCTTAGTCTTATTTTTGTGTTATTAGTTGCAGGGTTGGATAAGATATTTTAGACCATTAGGGATAATTAAGGTGTCTTTAGTATTCAGTTTATTTAAGGATTAGATATTCAGTCTAGTATAAGGTGCACTCATAGCTGATTTGTGTTACTAGCTTTACCTAGATCTAGTTAAGGTTTAGAAGAAGAAAAAACAAACAAAAAAAAGTTAAGTTAAGTTAGTAAAGTATTGAAAAGTGCATAGTACCTAAGTTATATACCTAAGTTACTAGTGTATTCAAATGAGCATGACTAGGATGCAGGCGAAGGTAGCAGAGCTAGAGGCCCTCCAGGCTAGAGTAGCGGAGCTTGAGGCGCAGTTAAGTAAGTGTAGGTGTAGAGATGAGCCGCAAGAGGGTGTAGCTCCTGACCAAGGAACGTATGCGCAGATTGTGGTTAGGGGGTCAGAAAAGGAGCCTACAGGATCAGGGACCAGTGGTAGTTCTGATAGGGGCATAAGGGAGGAGGATAAGGCAAAAGTGGATAGTGCGGCTGGGGTTTGGAAGTGTGTTGGAGGGTCACGTTTCTGGAGACCCAACATTGTGGAAAGTAATGCTAGGGCCACAGACAGTAAGGATGAGGAGGGGTGCTGGGTAATGGAGGGTGGTAGCAGAATCTGGAGGAGGAAGAGGGAAGGGGATCAGGAGGGATGGACAAAAGTTCAGGGTAGAGTCAGGCAGTACAGCCCCAGGGAACATCAGCAGGTTACACTAGCAAATAGGTTCAGTGCGTTAGAGTCAGCAGCTGAAAGTGACAAGGTACAGATTCAGCATTTAGTGGTTGGGGACTCGAGGGTAAGGCCCTTAAGGCGAACATTCTGTGGGAAGAGGGACAAATGTATAGTTAAACCGGGGGCAAAAGTAGTTGATATGGGCCCTGTCATTGAGGCAGAACTGGGTAGGAGTAGCCCAGAGACAGTTATAATACAGGTGGGGGTGAACAACATAGGACCTAGACAGAGTGTGAGAATAGTAGCGGAGTACCGGAGCCTGCTGCAGAGGTTGAAGGAGTCCAGGAAACCAGTCATTGTGACTGGCATCCTCCCTCGCTGTGGAGCCAGTGAGGAGTGGTACTCGAGAGCTCTGTCTGTGAACAGCTCAGTTCAGAACTTATGTTCAGCTATGGGGCTTAGTTATGTAGACTTATGGGATCAGTTCTATGAGTGGCATAGGTACTATATGAAGGATGGGCTTCACTTATCGGATGAGGGGGCAAGGGCTTTGGGAGATGCCTACAGAAGTGTCATTCAGGGAAACTAGGTAGGAGGGGGGGTTCAGGGACGCTAGTACTAGGGCATCAAGAAGTAAGCATTGGTAGAAGTTCATGTCAGAATAGGACAGTAGATCATAATTCCCTCAGAATTAGTAGAGTCAGCTCAAAGTATAAGATCACATGTGTGTTGCTGAATGCCCAAAGTATTAGGTCTAAATTTGATGAGTTTGAGTGTTATGTTGCCCTTGAAAAGCCTGATATCATTTGTGTAACCGAGACATGGGTTAGTGAGGGGTATAATAGGGATAGGCTACAGGATTTCGAGTTACAAGGGTATAACATGTTCTCATACTGCAGAGAATCACGGCAGGGAGGCGGAGTGTTTGTATATGTAAATAGCTTGTACTGCACTACTAGAGTTGATGATTCTAGTAAAGTAAAAGAAGTAGAATCAATCTGGCTTGACATTAAAATTGGTACAGGAAACAGAGGAAGGTTGAGGATAGGTGCATTTTACAGACCAGGGAATCTTCCAAGGAACTCCCAAGCTGAAACAGACCAAGATATTTGTGAGGAAATACGTAGGAACTTTCGGGCTCAGTGTCTTATTATGGGAGATTTTAACTTAAGAGGATACGAAAGTATAGCAGAGGAAACAAATGAGTGTAGGTTGTATAGGCAAATCTTTGAAGAGGAGCTTTTCATGCATCAGTTTGTAACAGAGCCAACCAGACATTGCTCCATTCTAGACCTTGTATTCTCAGACAACAGTGATCTAGTTAGTGACATAAGTATTTGTGCAGGTCTAGGAACCAGTGATCACAATATGGTTAAATTCAATATCTCATCAGAAATGAGGCCCAAAGATAACCTTATTATGGTTCCAAACTTCAGCCGGGCTGATTTTGATGGTATTAGAAATGACCTCGCACAGGTAAAATGGAACGTTGAGTTGGCAGGTTTAGATGCATGTGAGGCCTGGAATGTTTTCAAAGCTAGATTAAGCCAAATTCAAAATCGGCATATACCCCTCAGGCACAAACGTAACAGAACCAAGGGCAATCCAGTTTGGCTTACCCCAGAAGTAAGGAGTGCTATACAAGCTAAAAGAAGTGCATTTGGCATTTTGAAGGGATCTTCACTAGATATAAATCAGAAGGCCTACCAGAATGCAAGAAATTCAGTTAAGAAAAAGGTCAGAGCAGCTAAAAGGGCAAAGGAACTTGATTTAGCTAGACATTGTAATGCAGATAGTAAGAAGTTCTTCAGTTTTTATAAGTTAAGTACAGTTTCCAAAAATATAGGTCCATTTAAGGTAGATGATGTGTTAGTTAGCAAGGACAGTGAAATGGTTGAAGTGCTTAATGATCAGTTTCAATCTGTCTTTACTATCGAGGACCAGAGTAGTATTGCAGCACTTCAGCCTGAGCTAGAGACAGAGGAGACTATAGGAAAGCTAGGTGGCATAAGTAGTGAACTTGTTCTAGAATATCTAAAGAAAGTAAGGCCTAACAAGGCAGAAGGACCTGATGAAATCCATGCTAGACTTTTAAGAGAATCTGAAAGGGAGTTGTCGGTTCCATTAGCCATAATATTTTCTAAATCACTTGCAGATGGTAAAATTCCACTTGATTGGAAAAGAGCAAATGTTGTTCCTATTCATAAAAAGGGAGATAGAAGTAAAGAGGAAAACTATAGACCAGTTAGTCTGACCTCATTAGTCTGCAAGGTGCTTGAATCAATCATCAAAGATAAGATTGTTGAATTCTTGGAGCAAAATGAACTCATCAAAGATACACAGCATGGCTTTAGGAAGGGCCGTTCTTGTTTAACTAATCTTCTGGAGTTTTTGGATGTTGCAACAGATAGCGTTGATCAGGGTAAACAGCTAGATGTAGCTTTTCTTGATTTCAGTAAAGCATTTGACAAAGTCCCCCATACAAGACTGGGGTTGCAACTTAAAATTCATGGGATCAGGGGCAAGATTCTGGATTGGATAGAAACGTGGCTTTCAGGACGCCAGCAAAGGGTTATATTGAATGGGTGCCAATCACAATGGAAGGAGGTTCTCAGTGGGGTTCCACAGGGCTCAGTCCTGGGCCCATTGCTTTTTATAATATTTGTGAATGCAATTGAGAACAGTATAGACAGCAAAGTGTTGAAATTTGCAGACGATCTAAAAGTTGTCAGGATTATTAGAGGAAAACATGATCAGGATGTTTTTCAATCAGATCTGGACAAGCTAGTTGAGTGGTCTGAAGCATGGCAGATGAAATTCAATTTGAGTAAATGTAAGATTATGCACGCTGGACGGGTTAGCAGTAAACATAGGTATGAAATGGGTGGGCAGAAAATGGAGCAGATTGAAAAGGAAAGAGATTTAGGTGTCGTGGTAAACAATAGACTATCAGCGTCAGACCAGGTTGTAGAAGCTAGGAAAAAGGCACTTAGAATGCTAGGGGCCATTAACAGAAATGTTTCCTACAAGAGTGAAAAGGTAATAACAAAACTGTATTGTGCATACGTTAGACCACATTTGGAGTATTGTGTACAAGCCTGGTCTCCAACATATGAGAAAGATTGCTGGTTGTTAGAAAGAGTTCAAAAAAGGGCAACAAAAATGATTAATTGTCTTGGTAGTTTACCTTATGAAGATAGATTAAGGAAATTGGGTATGTTTTCACTTAGATATAGAAGGCTAAGAGGAGATCTAATTGAAGTCTTCAAATTTGTAAATAGTCAGCATTCTGGATATTTAAAGGGTATGTTTGAGTTCAATAGGGAAAATCGAGGTAGAGGTCATCAGCATAAACTCATTATGAAACAAAGTAGGACTAGGCTACGACAGTCATTTTTCAGTAGAAGGGTTGTAGGACATTGGAATATGCTACCAGGGGATGTCGCTGATGCAGTGACACTTGCTTCCTTCAAAATTAGATTAGATAAATACTTTACAGAGAAGGGATTAGTTCATAAATACTCGTGGGATTAGCCTTCTTTTATGCAGGTAGAGTAAGGTGATTTGAAGGGGCGAGACTGGTGGAGGGGGGGGGGGGGGATGGGGGGGGGGGGGGGGGGGTGCAACCTCGGATGGGCCCAAGAGGCTCTTTGTTGCACTTTTCTTTTATGTCTTTATATGTATATGTATATGTATATGTATATGTATATGTATATGTATATGTATATGTATATGTATATGTATATGTATATGTATATGTATATGTATATGTATATGTATATGTATATGTATATGTATATGTATATGTATATGTATATGTATATGTATATGTATATGTATATGTATATGTATATGTATATGTATATGTATATGTATATGTATATGTATATGTATATGTATATGTATATGTATGGATGGCTGGCTGGCTGGCTGGCTGGCTGGCTGGCTGGCTGGCTGGCTGGCTGGCTGGCTGGCTGGCTGGCTGGCTGGCTGGCTGGCTGGCTGGGTGGGTGGGTGGGTGGGTGGGTGGGTGGGTGGGTGGGTGGGTGGGTGGATGGATGGATGCATGCATATATATATATATATATATATATATATATATATATATATATATATATATATATATATATATATATATATATATATATATATATATATATATATATATATATATATATATATATATATATATATATATATATATATATATATATATATATATATATATATATATATATATATATATATATATATATATATATATATATATATATATATATATATATATATATATATATATATATATATATATATATATATATACGCGGCCGTTCGGGAGATTCAGAAGTGTCCTGGGGCAGAATTGGCCTCCATCTTGGATTTTATCTTCACGGTCACGTGACCTTTTTATGGTCAACGTGCTATAGTAAACCGTAAAGAAACCCTCTTGCGGCAGCTTGCTTCTGAGTTCGTAACCGCTATTTTGTCTCAGCCGCGCAGATTACTGCGGCATCCAATTTGATGCTGATTCTAAGATAAGAAAGTGATGGACAGTAATGCCGATTAACTACTCGTTGTCTGATACAAGTCTTGAAAAACGCCAAAGTCTTAACGCTGATAATTGCTGGAATAATGGACTAAATGAGCATTGAGGTTCATGTTATATGTTTTAAACGTGTTTAAAGCCATACAAGTGAAGAAAAAAAGTGCATTTCCGACGGAAACCCGTATAATCCCTTTAAGTTGGACGTCGGTGTTGGTTCAACACGACGGTATGTGGCGCTCCGAGTACGTCCCGGCGGCTGTGCACGGGGCTGGAGATGGCGCGTGCCGGCCGGGTGAACGCCGCCCGGTATAGTAATGATGAGCATCATCGGCCCCTCTCTCTTCGCCGGCCGTCTGCGCGGGTCCGCCGGGCCGCCGGGCCGCCGGGGTGGGGAGGGGGAAGTGAAAGCTGCGACACATCTGTCAGACAGGCGGTGCCGCTCTGCAGCAGGGCGGCTGGCAGGGTGGCAGGCGGTCAGGGGCAGGGCCCGTGGAAAAACTGGCGCCAGGCCCGGGCTCAGTCGTATCTCGCCGCGCCCCGCTGGGACGCGTGTAGTGTGTGGTGCTCTTTTGTTTGTCGCGAAACAAAGGCGTGAGCCATTTTGTAACAATGCGGGTGGGCGTCGAAGCATAAAGGTACCCTTTGTGCATGAGTAATCCAAAGTTTTTTTTTTGTGGAGACGGTAATACTTTGCCTAGCACATACCTATCTCAATGCACTGCTCACTGCGAGCGGCCCTTGCGCCTAGTTCCTGAAGTCTGGAAGTTGCTTTGTGCTCCCACCCATCCATCTGCAAGAGCGTTGCTTCGAAAAGAGACCTTGAAGCCTGAATGCACAAAGTCTTGGTCAGGACCAATTAAAGGACTGCTGCACATTCTGGAAACCATCAGAATAACGGCCTTTGCATATTGTAATGGCGGCTCCCTCACACTGACGGCAGTCGGCAGCTGCGTGGTCTGTACTTGACATCCTTGTCCGCCTGTCGCCATGCGGCGCCGCGGTGGTGCCAGCTCCGCCCGCTCCAGCTGGCGCCGTCCGCCGTCCCGTCCCTCGCCGCTCACCACGCCACCCGGCCGCGCCGCGCTGAAGGGCTATGTGGAGCGACTCCTGCCCCCGCGGCCCGCCGCTCTGTTTATTGATACGGGCCCGTATGGCCGACACTGGCTCTGGCAGCCTCGTCAGTCCAGCCGGACACCGGTTTGGTACTCGCCCAACGCCAACCCGACTGCAGCTTGTGCTTGTGCCGCCTGGCTAAATCTCATATTTGGTGCACGGAGTCACTACTCTGCGTTTTCATTCCTCTCTGCGATTCCTGCCCGCAAATCACCAGTGCCAGTATTGGATCCCCTCTCAGTATCGATACCCGGCCAGCGCTGCTACGATGCACCTCTGACATTGGAACAGATGGGGGCCTCTGTGACGTCGACACGCACGTGACGACCGGTGACATTCATCTACCTACGCTCTGGTAGAATCAATCCACCCGTCTACCTCGCTCTGGTAGAATCAATCCACCCGTATACCCCGCTCTGGTAGAATCAATCCACCCGTCTACCCCGCTCTGGTAGAATCAATCCACCCGTCTACCCCGCTCTGGTAGAATCAATCCACCCGTCTACCCCGCTCTGGTAGAATCAATCCACCCGTCTACCCCGCTCTGGTAGAATCAATCCACCCGTCTACCTCGCTCTGGTAGAATCAATCCACCCGTCTACCCCGCTCTGGTAGAATCAATCCACCCGTCTACCTCGCTCTGGTAGAATCAATCCACCCGTCTACCCCGCTCTGGTAGAATCAATCAACCCGTCTACCTCGCTCTGGTAGAATCAATCCACCCGTCTCTACCTCGCTCTGGTAGAATCAATCCACCCGTCTACCCCGCTCTGGTAGAATCAATCCACCCGTCTACCCCGCTCTGGTAGAATCAATCCACCCGTCTCTACCTCGCTCTGGTAGAATCAATCCACCCGTCTACCCCGCTCTGGTAGAATCAATCCACCCGTCTACCTCGCTCTGGTAGAATCAATCCACCCGTCTACCCCGCTCTGGTAGAATCAATCCACCTATCTACCTCGCTCTGGTAGAATCAATCCACCCGTCTACCTCGCTCTGGTAGAATCAATCCACCCGTCTCTACCTCTCTGGTAGAATCAATCCACCCGTCTACCCCGCTCTGGTAGAATCAATCCACCCGTCTACCTCGCTCTGGTAGAATCAATCCAGTCGTCTACCCCGCTCTGGTAGAATCAATCCACCCGTCTACCTCGCTCTGGTAGAATCAATCCACCCGTCTACCCCGCTCTGGTAGAATCAATCCACCGGTCTACCTCGCTCTGGTAGAATCAATCCACCCGTCTCTACCTCGCTCTGGTAGAATCAATCCACCCGTCTACCCCGCTCTGGTAGAATCAATCCACCGGCCTACCTCGCTCTGGTAGAATCAATCCACCCGTCTCTACCTCGCTCTGGTAGAATCAATCCACCCGTCTACCTCGCTCTGGTAGAATCAATCCACCCGTCTACCCCGCTCTGGTAGAATCAATCCACCGGTCTACCTCGCTCTGGTAGAATCAATCCACCCGTCTCTAGCTCGCTCTGGTAGAATCAATCCACCCGTCTACCTCGCTTTGGTAGAATACATCCACTTGTATACCCCGCTCTGGTAGAATCAATCCACCCGTCTACCTCGCTCTGGTAGAATCAATCCACCCGTCTACCCCGCTCTGGTAGAATCAATCCACACGTTTACCTCGCTCTGGTAGAATCAATTCACACGTCTACCTCGCTCTGGTAGAATCAATCCACCCGTCTACCTCGCTCTGGTAGAATCAATCCACCGTCTCTACCTCTCTCTGGTAGAATCAATCCACCCGTCTCTACCTCGCTCTGGTAGAATCAGTCCACCCGTCTACCTCGCTCTGGCCTCTGGTAGAATCAATCCACCCGTATTTACCTCGCTCTGGTAGAATCAATCCACCCGTCTCTACCTCGCTCTGGTAGAATCAATCCACCGGTCTCTACCTCGTGTTGGTAGAATCAATCCACCCGTCTCTACCTCGCTCTGGTAGAATCAATCCACCCGTCTACCTCGCTCTGGCCTCTGGTAGAATCAATCCACCCGTCTCTACCTCGCTCTGGTAGAATCAATCCACCCGTCTACCTCGCTTTGGCCTCTGGTAGAATCAATCCACCCTTCTACCTTGCTCTGGTAGAATCAATCCACCCGTCTACCTCGCTCTGGTAGAATCAATCCACCCGTCTCTACCTCGCTCTGGTATAATCAATCCACCCGTCCGCCTCGCTCTGGTAGAATCAATCTACCCGTCCGCCTGGCCGTTGGCTCGGTACCTTTCACTGCCAAGCGACCATCAGTCCGCGCCTCGTTCACTGGCGGGTGGCGTCACATCGGGGATTATGACCGTCGATGCTCCATCAGACTGCGCTCGGACCTCGATTACGTCCACATTTATAAACCCCACGCGGGCACTGCTGAGTCCGGACGGCCGCCATAATGAATAGTGGTGCCAAGCGGTGCAATCATTTGCGGAATTCCGAATTTGTCCGAAGACCAATTCGGTTTTCGGACGGACATAAGCATATTTCTTTGAACATTTTCAGACATCCAATGTCCAAGGATGGCTTGTCGCGAAAATCACTTAGTTACTTTTTTTATTTAAAAAAAGTGTGCCATAGGTAATTCACATCAAACTTACTTTGATGTGTAAACCATCGGCAAGTAAGCATAGCAATAGTACCATTAGCTTTCGGACAAATTTCGGTCAAACAAAGATTTTCGTACAGTTTCGGACGGACAGCTGACTGTCTTGGACATCGGTCGGACATTGGACAAATATTTTCTGAAACTGGCACCGCTAAATGAAGCCATCATTGTGCAGCTGTCCAGCTCGTGCAGCCGGGTGCCGTCGGCTGTGTCGCCTGCCGTGGAAGACAGTATCCGTGGTAAACAGCGTGCACTGAGCGCGACGGTGACGTCACCCGCCGCGGCAGAACGCAGCGGTCGTGGCGCAGTGCGGCGAAAGGCGGCGGCCCCGGCGCGGTGCGGCGGAAGGCGGCGGTCCCGGCGCGGTGCGGCGGAAGGCGGCGGTCCCGGCGCGGTGCGGCGGAAGGCGGCGGTCCCGGCGCGGTGCGGCGGAAGGCGGCGGTCCCGGCGCGGTGCGGTGGAAGGCGGCGGCCCCGGCGCGGTGCGGCGGAAGGCGGCGGTCCCGGCGCGGTGCGGCGGAAGGCGGCGGTCTCGGCGCGGTGCGGCGGAAGGCGGCGGTCCCGGCGCGGTGCGGCGGAAGGCGGCGGCCCCGGCGCGGTGCGGCGGAAGGCGGCGGCCCCGGCGCGGTGCGGCGGAAGGCGGCGGTCCCGGCGGGGTGCGGCGGAAGGCGGCGGTCTCGGCGCTGTGCGGCGGAGTGCGGCGGACGTGGAGGGCTTCCGGCGGAGGCGCTGGAGTGGTTTCGAGTGTCGGTGACTGGTTAAAGACTGGCTGAATGCAGATCCGCCCCGGCACCGGGACCGGACCCTTTGAACCCGCTCTGAGCAGTTTCGTGGGAAGGCGGAAGGCCCATCTGTTTATACATTTATACACTGAAGCCTCGAGGCTCGAAGTGATTAACTAAGGTCACCTCATTCTTGAGAAAAGTGCCCATCTGCTAATGAAGCGTCGAGCACACACGCCTTGACCGCAATGTCCCCGCCGCGCTGTTATGATGAAATGGTAATGCGGGTGAAGATTAATAATACAGCATAAGTTATGTGTTCATGCCCCGACGGCCTGGAATACTTATGAGGAAATTTCCTGGCCTTAAGCACACCATTGTGGGCAAAACCGCATACTTGACGAAATCCAAGGTGTCCCGTTTGCCGTTTTAGTTTGGCCTGCTCCACACCACCTAAATGAGGACATGAGGGATACCTTCAGTGGCATACCCAGGATTCACTCCAGGAGGGGACAATTTTTGATCGGGGGGAGGGGGCATAAGGTATCCCTACCAAACCAAAATATCACCGGATTTGGCCCACTATATTTTTAGAGGGGCATATTTGCAGTTTTTTTTCGACCAAAGGGGGCACGTACGGACCTTCAGGGGGGGGGGGGGGGGGGCAATTGTCCCGTTTGCCCCCCCCCCCCTTGTGTACGCCTATGAATACCTTCAGCATAGTTTCAGTACGGATATCGGATGTATTGATTGACTGGTCGATGGAGTGTTTGATTGTTTGTGCTGTGCTGAATTATTAACTGTTCGGGAAGATCAGATTGAAATATGACCCTTGCATAGAGGGCAGAAGCAATAATGCTATGTGGATCTGGCGATGTAGTGTTAACTGCGGACGTCCGCTGGTAGTCGTCTGTCGTCTCCTAATTTGAACGTTGTTTGGCTACGTGCTGCACACACAGCGTTCAGTGCGCATGCATCAGATCGTCATGTTGGATCAAACGCAGCAAATTAAAGGGACTCAACTCCGTTACTGTTTGCTTTTCACTGGCGGTGAGCGTAAGCACTCACCATGGTTGCCATTCATTTCGTGGTCCCACGGAGAAGCTGCTGGCTGCTAACCCAGTTAGTTTCCGGTACACCGCATCTGATCAGGCTCCTGAGCGCCGGCCAACAGGTGCAGTCGCCCGTCAAATGCGAATCGGCTGCAAATCTTCATCAGTGCCTCATTTATCACGCTGAGTGGGTTGTGGACATCCATCTGAAGCGCACTCCTTGCCGATATTGACTGGACTAGGGTGCAGACAGGCCCGACTCGTCTCTGGGCAGATTCCAATATTGACTGGAGTAGGGTGCAGACATGCCCGACTCGTCTCTGGGCAGATTCCGATATTGACTGGACTAGGGTGCAGACAGGCCCGACTCGTCTCTGGGCAGATGCCGATATTGACTGGACTAGGGTGCAGACAGGCCCGACTCGTCTCTGGGCAGATTCCGATATTGACTGGACTAGGGTGCAGACATGCCCGACTCGTCTCTGGGCAGATTCCAATATTGACTGGAGTAGGGTGCAGACAGGCCCGACTCGTCTCTGGGCAGATTCCGATATTGACTGGACTAGGGTGCAGACAGGCCCGACTCGTCTCTGGGCAGATGCCGATATTGACTGGACTAGGGTGCAGACATGCCCGACTCGTCTCTGGGCAGATTCCGATATTGACTGGACTAGGGTGCAGACATGCCCGACTCGTCTCTGGGCAGATTCCAATATTGACTGGAGTAGGGTGCAGACAGGCCCGACTCGTCTCTGGGCAGATTCCGATATTGACTGGACTAGGGTGCAGACAGGCCCGACTCGTCTCTGGGCAGATTCCGATATTGACTGGACTAGGGTGCAGACAGGCCCGACTCGTCTCTGGGCAGATGCCGATATTGACTGGACTAGGGTGCAGACAGGCCCGACTCGTCTCTGGGCAGATTCCGATATTGACTGGACTAGGGTGCAGACAGGCCCGACTCGTCTCTGGGCAGATTCCGATATTGACTGGACTAGGGTGCAGACAGGCCCGACTCGTCTCTGGGCAGATTCCGATATTGACTGGACTAGGGTGCAGACATGCCCGACTCGTCTCTGGGCAGATTCCGATATTGACTGGACTAGGGTGCAGACAGGCCCGACTCGTCTCTGGGCAGATTCCGATATTGACTGGACTAGGGTGCAGACAGGCCCGACTCGTCTCTGGGCAGATTCCAATATTGACTGGACTAGGGTGCAGACAGGCCCGACTCGTCTCTGGGCAGATTCCGATATTGACTGGACTAGGGTGCAGACATGCCCGACTCGTCTCTGGGCAGATTCCTATATTGACTGGACTAGGGTGCAGACAGGCCCGACTCGTCTCTGGGCAGATTCCGATATTGACTGGACTAGGGTGCAGACAGGCCCGACTCGTCTCTGGGCAGATTCCGATATTGACTGGACTAGGGTGCAGACAGGCCCGACTCGTCTCTGGGCAGATTCCGATATTGACTGGACTAGGGTGCAGACATGCCCGACTCGTCTCTGGGCAGATTCCGATATTGACTGGACTAGGGTGCAGACAGGCCCGACTCGTCTCTGGGCAGATTCCGATATTGACTGGACTAGGGTGCAGACAGGCCCGACTCGTCTCTGGGCAGATTCCGATATTGACTGGACTAGGGTGCAGACAGGCCCGACTCGTCTCTGGGCAGATTCCGATATTGACTGGACTAGGGTGCAGACAGGCCCGACTCGTCTCTGGGCAGATTCCGATATTGACTGGACTAGGGTGCAGACAGGCCCGACTCGTCTCTGGGCAGATTCCGATATTGACCGGACTAGGGTGCAGACATGCCCGACTCGTCTCTGGGCAGATTCCGATATTGACTGGACTAGGGTGCAGACATGCCCGACTCGTCTCTGGGCAGATTCCGATATTGACTGGACTAGGGTGCAGACAGGCCCGACTCGTCTCTGGGCAGATTCCGATATTGACTGGACTAGGGTGCAGACATGCCCGACTCGTCTCTGGGCAGATTCCGATATTGACTGGACTAGGGTGCAGACAGGCCCGACTCGTCTCTGGGCAGATTCCGATATTGACTGGACTAGGGTGCAGACAGGCCCGACTCGTCTCTGGGCAGATTCCGATATTGACTGGACTAGGGTGCAGACAGGCCCGACTCGTCTCTGGGCAGATTCCGATATTGACTGGACTAGGGTGCAGACAGGCCCGACTCGTCTCTGGGCAGATTCCGATATTGACTGGACTAGGGTGCAGACAGGCCCGACTCGTCTCTGGGCAGATTCCGATATTGACTGGACTAGGGTGCAGACAGGCCCGGCCTGGGCAGTCTCTGGGCAGATTCCGATATTGACTGGACTAGGGTGCAGACATGCCCGACTCGTCTCTGGGCAGATTCCGATATTGACTGGACTAGGGTGCAGACAGGCCCGGCCCGTCTCTGGGCAGATTCCATCTCGGAAGCGGACTGACCACACCACTGACCACTGACCAGACTGACCACACCACTGACCAGAGACCACGCCTGTTGCTTTCGGGCGCAGTCAGCTGTCGGCTCACAGACCCTTACCAGTCTCACTCACAGGCCTCTTCGATCTCCAATCTCCTGCCATGTGCAGCAATATTCGGTCATGTGCAAGGCATCGGATGATTTAGAGTGCAGTCGGGAGCAGTACCCGTCCCTGCACGCCCCGCATCTATCCGCCTTCTACTGTCCGTTGTGCGGCCCGTATCGGCCCCCTCCCGGCGCGCCGCCCGTGCCTGCCGCTCCCCGGGCAGAGGAGCGCGCGCCGAGCGGCGCCGACAGCAGGTGATGATCGCCTCCCATCGTCTGCAACGACTCCCGCCGGGCGACGGACCGACTGCCGCCGCCAGGCCGGCGCCGGCCCAGACTCGGGGCGCGTTATATCGACTGCTGTCGAAGCTGGACGGTACGGCCTCCCAGCCGGCGCGTGCCCGCCGGCCGGCTGGCCGCGTGTGCAGCACGGCCGCGGGTTATTTCTGGCGCTCGGTGCGCCGCCGACAGCGGGCTATTGATTGGTCGCCGGTAATGGCGTTCGGAGCGACGCCGTTTTTGCCTGGCTGGCGTGTTTGTACGGTGCGGCGCACGTGCCGACGGCCACAGATGCATACTGCATGGTGCGCTGCGCCCGTGTCGTGTCCGGCGCTGTTTTGAGCCCAGACCTGTGACGGGAGCTGATATACGGACAGGTGTGCAGCGGATTGAGATGTCTCGCTGGATGGGTGAACGCTGTACGCCGTACGGTTTATAATGAGTATCCTATCTATAGTTGGACATTGTACCGGTTATAATGAGCAGCCTATAGATAGAGAGTCGGAGTTTTTTGTTTTTTTGTCGGAACCATGACTGTCCGCCGCTGGGGTACAGATCGTCGACCCTCGATCGTGACTGGGTTAGTCGTCTTATTCGGTCATCAGCGCAGCAAGTGGGACAACAGCGACAGCCCCATACTATTTGTACGGGGCTGTCGCTGAGTACAACAAGCTGCCGTCTGAGCTGCGTTGTTTGAATTTCGCTAGTTTTAAACGCGAGCTCAAAGAGTACCTGATTGAGCGTGAGCGTGAGACCTAGTTGCATGACTCACTGCACTCGTTTATGAGAAATTGTGTTGTGATGTGTTTTGTGTGCTCTGTGATGTGTACCTACATGAAGTATGAGTGTTGCGTCACCCAAGCCCAATTATTTTAGCGTGTTTTGACTCGAGTCATGTAATAGCCGTTGCATGCAGCGGATATGCCTCACGAAGTGAAATAAGACGGGAGTGTTTACAGTAACAGGTCGGCGGCGACTGTGCATGGCAGCCGGTTGTGCATCTGGTAGTCCGCTTCCTCGGTCCGCCGTGCGGTGGCCGCCGCCGTCGCCCCCGCTGCTTCGGTCCGCCGTGCGGTGCGGTGCCGCTGCCTCGGTCCGCCGTGCGGTGGCCGCCGCCGTCCCCGCCGGTGGTGATGGTATCGTGGCAGCGCCGCTCTGTAATCCGTCAGCGGCTCGCTCAGCACTCCGCAGAGGTAACACGGCCGACCGCTGCACTAACACGCGCATTGTGCTACCGTCGCTGGCAGTGAATGGTTGAACACGCAGTGCGTCGTGTGTCAGTCAGACTCGGACTGAGCTGATTTACAGGCATGGCAGATGTCACGTTAAAAAGGGTGTCGGAGTTACCCAGCTTTCAATGGTGGCGGATCCCGGCAATGGCAAGGATGACGACATTTGGTAAGTTTTGGGCCATAATGTCTTTTTTTGGGTGGCGGAGAGCGGCCATCATGAGCACCGAGCAGGACAGAAGGGGCGGAGCCAGCTGACAGGCGTTCCCTGGCTGCCTGTTCGGCAGTGTTCGCTTGACCTGCCGGTACCTTTAGCAGCCCGGTTCAGCCGCTGACACCGGTCCAGCGGTCCGTGACACACGGGCACACCGCCACCGGTCCGTGACACACGGGCACACCGCCACCGGTCCGTGACACACGGGCACACCGCCACCGGTCTTGGACACACGGGCACACCGCCACCGGTCTTGGACACACGGGCACACCGCCACCGGTCCGTGACACACGGGCACACCGCCACCGGTCCGTGACACACGGGCACACCGCCACCGGTCCGTGACACACGGGCACACCGCCACCGGTCCGTGACACACGGGCACACCGCCACCGGTCCGTGACACACGGGCACACCGCCACCGGTCTTGGACACACGGGCACACCGCCACCGGTCCGTGACACACGGGCACACCGCCACCGGTCCGTGACACACGGGCACACCGCCACCGGTCCGTGACACACGGGCACACCGCCACCGGTCTTGGACACACGGGCACACCGCCACCGGTCCGTGACACACGGGCACACCGCCACCGGTCTTGGACACACGGGCACACCGCCACCGGTCCGTGACACACGGGCACACCGCCACCGGTCCGTGACACACGGGCACACCGGTCCACCGGTCCGTGACACACGGGCACACCGCCACCGGTCCGTGACACACGGGCACACCGCCACCGGTCCGTGACACACGGGCACACCGCCACCGGTCCGTGACACACGGGCACACCGCCACCGGCCCTGTCTGTCGCCAATGAGCCGGCCCGGGCCCTCGAGTGCCACCATTGTCCAGTAATGACGCCGCCGTATTGGAATAATCCGTGTGTTTGTCGGTTCCGTCCGGTTCACATCAATCAAAGTCGGGTCAGGCGCGGTCGGCGACGGTGCCGGTGCTCCTGGCCAGGGGTCGTGGCTACCCCCTACCGGTGAGGGGTCGTGGTCAAGGGTGGCGCTGTCAATACCTGTCGGCTAACGGTGTGTGACCCGACTGTAGCGACTTGAGCTGGACCGTTCCGCAGAATTTTAGCGATTCCCGAAAATAGTGCTGATTTTATTCAGCAACACTCTTTTGGGACTCGAAAATGCGCACACGGTTACCATTCGGTAGCCACGGTGTGGGTGGCACAGCGATGAGGGAACTGTCCCCCCCCCCCCCGGCGCCCCCCCCCCCCCCCCCATGGGGTCCCGCTGGCCCTCTGCCGGCTGCGTCACCTTTTCAGTAGCGCGGCTCTGTCCCCTCCCCTGCCCCTATCGATCGCAGGGGCCGGACGGGGGCGGAAACGACCGCCGAGGGGTGCGTCGTGTCCCTGCCCGAGTCAGCGTCGAGTGTTTTTGCTGCGCGCGCGGCTCCATGCCAGCCCTGGGTCAGGCCAGGCGGAGCGGACCGGGCCCGTGACTGGCAACTTGGCAGTCCAATCAACTGCCCTGCCCTGCCGGCCGTATTGGTCGGTCCGGCTAGGTGACCATATGGCCGCCGGGGGTCGGTCGGCCTGCCTGTTTGCGGCCAGGTTTTATGTTGGCGTTCCGTCTGTGGGACCGGCGCAGGCAGTCTGTCAGGGAGCGGCCGACAAACAGCGGCGGCGGCGGCGGCAGCTCGCAGACCCGCTAGGGAGGCGTCGCTCGCCGCTGTGGCTGGGTGTCGTGCGGCGGCGGCGGCGGCAGCTCGCAGACCCGCTAGGGAGGCGTCGCTCGCCGCTGTGGCTGGGTGTCGTGCGGCGGCGGCGGCGGCAGCTCGCAGACCCGCTAGGGAGGCGTCGCTCGCCGCTCGCCGCTGTGGCTGGGTGTCGTGCGGCGGCGGCGGCGGCAGCTCGCAGACCCGCTAGGGAGGCGTCGCTCGCCGCTGTGGCCGGGTGTCGTGCGGCGGCGGCAGCGGCAGCTCGCAGACCCGCTAGGGAGGCGTCGCTCGCCGCTATGGCTGGGTGTCGTGCGGCGGCGGCAGCGGCAGCTCGCAGACCCGCTAGGGAGGCGTCGCTCGCCGCTGTGGCTGGGTGTCGTGCGGCGGCGGCGGCGGCAGCTCGCAGACCCGCTAGGGAGGCGTCGCTCGCCGCTGTGGCTGGGTGTCGTGCGTCGCCCCCAGGGTGAAGCCGGACGAGCTGTGTTGGTTTTAGGTACTGCAGACAAGTGTGGAGGCGGACAGATGGCTAGCTTGGGAGTCGGCCTGTCTGAAAGGGCTGATACGCTTCTTTATGGACCGGATCGAGTGTTATTTTGCACGAGAGATCTCGCCTCCCGTCTGTGGCTGCACGCATGGGCGCCCTATTTCAACTTCGTGGTCTGGACCAGGCGTTTAAAAAACAGACGAAACTGAAAGGCTTAGCTGTGTTTGCACGGAGGAAGTCAGATATATGTAGATAAAAGTGTTCTTATCATACAAAAGTCAACATATTTACGGGGCGCAGTGTCTGTTCCTTTTTGGTCGGATAAATTTGAATAAGTAGGTAATAATTCAAGCACAATGGTTGCTCGTCACCGGCGTGCGACGTGGTGACCACATTTCGCCAGCTCTCGCGTCTCTCGGGTGGGAGAGAGTAGAGGTACTGGTCGCCCGACACGACTGTACCAACGTGCACAAAGTCCTGACTAGTCAACAGTGTCCTAAGGCGCTGCGTAACCTGTTTACCAAGCGGTCTGACGTATCGGCCAGGAGCACTAGGGCTGCCGACGCCGGAGACCTTCATCTCCCGAAATGTAGACTGGGTCAGACCCAAAAGGGTTTCTCGCACCGAGCAGTCGGCACGTGGAATGCGCTGTCACCAGCCGTGAGACCTGGGCGGAGCGTCCAGCCTGGGCGGAGCGTCCAGGCGCGCGTTCTTAGCCGCATTGGCAATAACCGAGTGCGTGACGTGAGCGAGTGCCACCAAATAGTCCGTCAAGCTATTCTCATCAGTGCCTATGCAATCTGGTTTTAATTGTGTCGTGTACTGTTTTTACCACATGTACAGGAATCGTAATAGCCACGTGGATGGCTCCTAAATAAATGACAAATGGCAAAGAAACTGCTTTTTCCTCTCCAAACTCGGCGTAAACTGGCTTATTTAATCCTCCCGCGCCTGTTCCCAGGGGCACACCATAATCCCTCCGCTCGCCCTATAACGAGCTATGTTGCGCCATTCGGAATCTAGTTAGTAGGAGTACCCCTATCTGGGGTTCCCGGGCTGGAAAACGACAGGGATGACGGCTCACAGATCCAGCTCCCAACTGACAGAGCGCAGGGGAGACGCTCCACCGGGCCCGCTGGCGGCACCCAGCCGCGGCCACCGCGCCGACCGGCCAGCCCTGATGAGTTTTCCCTGTCGTGCTGTGTCGCGGCGTCCCTCCGTCGCCCGCGCGGCAGACGGGAACTTTCCTCACAGCGAATAACGCTGGCTGTGGGTTATGTGGTGAAGGGTAATGGAAAACGTAACAATGAACGCGGGTGGATGTGTTAATATGAGCGTGGGAACATATGAGGTGCTTTTGCTGTCCTTGTAATGACAGTCCCAGTGATGTTGGTTCGCTGGTTTCCACACGCGATATATGGATGCGAATTTCCACCGACACCGGCCTGGCGGCTCCCGGGTTTAAATAATTTGCTCGTTTGAAGTCCACGACATCGTTTATTTGCAGTGTAATTTCCTCCGTGAAATTTAAACGCGGGGCTGGTCGGACCTAACTATTTGCTCTGTTTGGAGCGAGTCAATAATTGGCGCCGATATGTCTCCATTATGTCTCCATTATGTCTCCATTATCGGCGCTCCAGTGAGTCACTGGCCGTGACTGTATGTGACAGACTAATGGCCTGGCCGGGACCGGAACTGTCTGAGATTTCCCGCACTGACGACACGGGGGCGGACCAGACGCTTTGCATGCACCGTGCAGTCCTGTGTGTCGCGCGCTGATACCTGGTGAATGACCGGTGACGTGAGCTGCTCGCCGCTGGGTTATCGAACCAGTGCACACAGGGTCCTGGGTTATCGAACCAGTGCACTCAGGGTCCTGGGTTATCGAACCAGTGCACTCAGGGTCCTGGGTTATCGAACCAGTGCACTCAGGGTCCTGGGTTATCGAACCAGTGCACTCAGGCTCCTGGGTTATCGAACCAGTGCACTCAGGGTCCTGGGTTATCGAACCAGTGCACTCAGGGTCCTGGGTTATCGAACCAGTGCACACGGGGTGGACCTTGCCTGCTCTGAAGCGGGCGGACCGGCTGCCAGGCGGTTCCCGCCCATCTGTCCGGGCCTCCACCCAGTCCGTGATGCCCCGCCTCACCGGGGTAACCCAGGACGGCAGCTGTCGGTCACGTGACCGGTGTCTCCCGCTCGTCCCGCCCATCTGTCCGGGCCTCCACCCAGTCCGTGATGCCCCGCCTCACCGGGCTAACCCAGGACGGCAGCTGTCGGTCACGTGACCGGTGTCTCCCGCTCGTCCCGCCCATCTGTCCGGGCCTCCACCCAGTCCGTGATGCCCCGCCTCACCGGGGTAACCCAGGACGGCAGCTGTCGGTCACGTGACCGGTGTCTCCCGCTCGTCCCGCCCATCTGTCCGGGCCTCCACCCAGTCCGTGATGCCCCGCCTCACCGGGGTAACCCAGGACGGCAGCTGTCGGTCACGTGACCGGTGTCTCCCGCTCGTCCCGCCCATCTGTCCGGGCCTCCACCCAGTCCGTGATGCCCCGCCTCACCGGGGTAACCCAGGACGGCAGCTGTCGGTCACGTGACCGGTGTCTCCCGCTCGTCCCGCCCATCTGTCCGGGCCTCCACCCAGTCCGTGATGCCCCGCCTCACCGGGGTAACCCAGGACGGCAGCTGTCGGTCACGTGACCGGTGTCTCCCGCTCGTCCCGCCCATCTGTCCGGGCCTCCACCCAGTCCGTGATGCCCCGCCTCACCGGGGTAACCCAGGACGGCAGCTGTCGGTCACTTGACCGGTGTCTCCCGCTCGTCCCGCCCATCTGTCCGGGCCTCCACCCAGTCCGTGATGCCCCGCCTCACCGGGGTAACCCAGGACGGCAGCTGTCGGTCACGTGACCGGTGTCTCCCGCTCGTCCCGCCCATCTGTCCGGGCCTCCACCCAGTCCGTGATGCCCCGCCTCACCGGGGTAACCCAGGACGGCAGCTGTCGGTCACGTGACCGGTGTCTCCCGCTCGTCCCGCCCATCTGTCCGGGCCTCCACCCAGTCCGTGATGCCCCGCCTCACCGGGGTAACCCAGGACGGCAGCTGTCGGTCACGTGACCGGTGTCTCCCGCTCGTCCCGCCCATCTGTCCGGGCCTCCACCCAGTCCGTGATGCCCCGCCTCACCGGGGTAACCCAGGACGGCAGCTGTCGGTCACCTGACCGGTGTCTCCCGCTCGTCCCGCCCATCTGTCCGGGCCTCCACCCAGTCCGTGATGCCCCGCCTCACCGGGGTAACCCAGGACGGCAGCTGTCGGTCACGTGACCGGTGTCTCCCGCTCGTCCCGCCCATCTGTCCGAGCCTCCACCCAGTCCGTGATGCCCCGCCTCACCGGGGTAACCCAGGACGGCAGCTGTCGGTCACGTGACCGGTGTCTCCCGCTCGTCCCGCCCATCTGTCCGGGCCTCCACCCAGTCCGTGATGCCCCGCCTCACCGGGGTAACCCAGGACGGCAGCTGTCGGTCACGTGACCGGTGTCTCCCGCTCGTCCCGCCCATCTGTCCGGGCCTCCACCCAGTCCGTGATGCCCCGCCTCACCGGGGTAACCCAGGACGGCAGCTGTCGGTCACGTGACCGGTGTCTCCCGCTCGTCCCGCCCATCTGTCCGGGCCTCCACCCAGTCCGTGATGCCCCGCCTCACCGGGGTAACCCAGGACGGCAGCTGTCGGTCACGTGACCGGTGTCTCCCGCTCGTCCCGCCCATCTGTCCGGGCCTCCACCCAGTCCGTGATGCCCCGCCTCACCGGGGTAACCCAGGACGGCAGCTGTCGGTCACGTCACCGGTGTCTCCGCTCGTCCCGCCCATCTGTCCGGGCCTCCACCCAGTCCGTGATGCCCCGCCTCACCGGGGTAACCCAGGACGGCAGCTGTCGGTCACGTGACCGGTGTCTCCCGCTCGTCCCGCCCATCTGTCCGGGCCGCCTCCACCCAGTCCGTGATGCCCCGCCTCACCGGGGTAACCCAGGACGGCAGCTGTCGGTCACGTGACCGGTGTCTCCCGCTCGTCCCTCCCATCTGTCCGGGCCGCCTCCACCCAGTCCGTGATGCCCCGCCTCACCGGGGTAACCCAGGACGGCAGCTGTCGGTCACGTGACCGGTGTCTCCCGCTCGTGCTGGGGTCAGAGCCAGAGGTGGCGTCGGTCAGCATGACCCTGTGACCTTTGACCTGCCGTCCAGGCTCCAGCCGACCAGACAGTGACCAGTACGCGACCAGACGTCTACTATGACCAGGGCCGCGTTCGATCTGTCCTCAGCACGTTTGTCAGCACCAATCACGACCCAGTATTCTGCCTACGTCACGTCACGTGGTCACAAAGGTAGACATAATACTGGTCCGTTATTGGTAGGTAGGTAGAATACTGGACGTGATTGGTTGGTAGGCAGAATTCTGGGCCGTGATTGGTGCTGACAAACGTGTTGACGACAGATCGAACGCGGCTCAGGTATTGAGCCGGGTCAGACCAATCAGCTGTTGCTAACAGCCAGCCTGAAACGCTGGCCGACATCACCAAGGGTCGGACTTGAAATTATAACAGGTGAACTCTTTCGAACGTGGATTCAGATGGACGGGACGTTGACTGTGATAGTTAGGCAGCCTGGCCGAATAAAGCGGCGGCAGTTTTCTCAACAGCGCCGTTGGGAGAACGTGTGAGCGGAGCAGCTGGCGCGGAGTTTGGAAGTTGTCCGGTTGTCGATCTGCGGATGAAGCTGCTGAATGGCCCACCATTTGAGCTGAAGCGACGCTGATACCAGGCTGATAGAGCCAGCACGTCAATGTGCTTCAGGCGAAACTTTCCGCCGAGCGTTGGCGGGTGCAATAAAGCCGATGCGTTGTCAAATATCCTGTTTTATATTCGACGATTCGTTTATCTGTGGGCGCCAGGATGAAACTTTTCCGAGCGCGATGTTCGTAATAATGTCTGTGAGGAAGTATGGGCGGAAATGGGAGCGCCTTCTACGCCTTTCTTTGTTACGATAACGGCCCGCTAGCGTGCCTCGGGCCCTTTCTCGAATGGGACGATAGAATATGCTGGGTGGGCAGTATCATTAATGCTCAGCACGGGGACTAGCATTCATTCCAATGCCGCGTAGCCGGGCCGTCGTCATTGATTCTCGCGAACGCGTGACAAAATGTCGTTCATCTGTCGTCTTCTGAGTAGATATTAGACCGGCTCCTCGCTGACATTGACGCATCAGTGACACCCGACGTGTGCCGTGCATGTCCAGTGTCCACGTGACCTGTCACACTCGTGTCTCATGAGAGATCTTGATCTCGTGACTCTTGGTCACGGCGGTGCCGTCCCGCCTCACGGACGGCCGCCCGCGCCGGATGCGGGTGTGACGTCCTGGCGTGACGATGTGACGGCGTCCGGCCGCCAGGTGAAGCTGGGACGTCACCTGTAACGGCTGACGGACACACAGGCTGCCGGCGGTAGCTTCGGTTCACTGCGAAACAATACAGACTCTGTGGGGCCGGACGGCCGAAATCTGGGCGGAGCTGCCAATGTCTTCAATTTCCGCATTCGATCTGCATCCATCCACGCATCCATCGTGCCGTCCACCCCGTCAGTTACCAGCCAGTCTGGTGCCTGCCGGCCGGTCCGGTGCCTGCCCAGTGCCCCCACAGCCCCGCCCCTGCAGCAGTGTCGCGCGGTCCCAGCTCCGGTGTGGGCAGGGCCGTATTTAGACGGGGCACTGCACATTGCCTCCCCCTTGGGCGCCGAAGTCGCCCTCACGCACCGAAGTTCGGCGCCCCTCACGCACCGAAGGCGTCCTCGTGCACCGAAGGCGCTCTCATGCACCGAAGGCGCATTCGGTTCATGAAATGCGTCTCACGAAGGGCGCCGAAGGCGCCCTTCGCTGAATATGAGGCGCGCTCCGGCTGAATATGAGGCGCGTTCCACTGAATGTAAGGCGCGCTCCGATACATCCCTGAAGGCGCCCTCCCACAAACCTCTAAAGGCGCCCTCCGATACACATCTCAAGGCGCCCTCCCACATAGCTCCGAAGGCGACCTCCAATACACCTCTGACAATGCTTTCCTACATGCCTTCAAAGGCGCCCTTTGATACACATATACCTCTGACGTCGCCCTCAAACATACCTCCAAAGGCGCCCTCCCATATACCTCCAAAGGTGACCTCCGATACATATCTGAAGGCGCCCTCCTACATACCACCAAAGGCGCCCACCGATGCACCTTTGAACTTTGAAGGTGCCCTCACACATACATACAGGCTCCAAAGGCGCCCTGCGATACATCTCCGATGGCGCCCTCCCACATACCTTCAAAGGCGCCCTCGAATACACTTTCGGAGGCGTCCTCCAATACATTTCCAAAGGCGCGGTATGTGGGAGGGCGCCTTCAGAGGTGTATCGGAGGGCGCCTTTGGAGGCATCTGGGAGGGCTCATTCAGATGTGTATCGGAGGGCGCCCTTGGAGACATATTGGAGGGTGGCTTCAAAGGTGTATCAGAGGTCGCCTTTGGAGCTATGTGGGATGGCGCCTTCAGAGGTGCATCGGAGGGCGCCTTTGGAGGTATGTGGGAGGGCGCCCTCGGAAATGTATCGGAGGATGCCTTCGGGGGTATGTGGGAGGGCGCCTTCGGAGGTGTATCGGAGGGTGCCGTTGGAGACAGTGGCATCACCACAAAAATTTGAGTGTGTGTGTGTGTGTGTGTGGGGGGGGGGGGGGGGCAGGGGTTCGGGGGCCAGCCCCAGGGGCGTATTTAGGGGTAAGGTCAGGTGCCGCCCTCAGCCCAGGTACCGCCCTCATACCAGGTGCCGCCCTCGGATCAGGTCACTCAGGTGCCGCCCTCAGACTAGATGCTGCCTTCAGGCCAGGTGCCGTTTTCATCCCAGGTACCGCCCTCAGGCCAGGTGCCACCATCAGGCCAGGTGCCGCCCTCAGACCGGATGTCGCCTTCAGATAAATATTCGAGAATATCATCAAGTGGAACGAACAGTTAATTTAAGCTATCGATTTATTGTATAATTTATTTCATTAACTCCTTTGTTATTGTGCTATTTTTATAATTTACCCCCCCCCCCTCAACAACACCTTTCGCTGACGGCACTGGCGGATCCAGGGGGGGTGCATCAGGGCCAAATGCCCCTCCTCACAGGGATCTTGGTGGGGGGCAAGTATGCGTTCCCTGCACTGAATGTGAAAAATCATGATCTTAGTAGAACACTTTATAAAAACGGAAGATTGTTTCTCGAGTGATTGAATATGAAGTTTGCATGTATCCCTTTTTTCAATGATAGACAAAACAGCGCACCTGATGCAATTCAAGCAGCCACGGTGACACTTAGTCCGCGCCCCGCTGGGGGGGGGGGGGGGGGGGGGGGGGGGTCAGAATCTGCCCCCCCTGGATTTTCTCAATAACTTGAAAACCATGATAGATATGAACGTAAAACTTTCAGTACCTTATGCTGCATCAATTCTACGTCTTCTTACCAAATTGAAATGCCATTGATACAGTTTTTGGGAGATAATGACGTTTTAATGACGTCATGTGATGCCATTTTTGGTGGAAAAACGATAAATGTTTAAACAAATCGTAGAAAATATAGTTTTGAAGTAAATTGCAAATAAAAACGTCATAAGAAAGGAAATGACATTCTCTTTAAAATGGCTATCTCGGTTTTTCAAATGTTGGGTTTTTGACCCCCCAAAATATTTTTTTTTTCTCGGGAAAATTCCACAAAATAAATTTTTGTTAATTTGAAAAGTTAATTTCTTAAGTTCGAATACCAAAATAAGGTGACCGGCCCAAATCCGCGAAAAAAATGGGAGTACTTTTTGCCACGAAAAGAGGCGCCCTCTTTAGGGCTTGCCCCCCCCCCCCCCCTTGACGGGTTTATAAACACGCCACTGGGTGTGGGCAGCTGGCGTGACCTGAGGTCCCCTTGCGCCGTCATACCTCGCCGTAGCCCTGCCGCGCCGTGCTATCTACCGCCTCCTACACGGCTGGAATCGATCCCGCTGTGTACCCGGTCGGGCCGGCACCGAGTGACCTGCGATATCCTGCTGCTCGCTCCGCCCTCATCGGCAGGCTGCAGCTGGTGTAACGTCACGCTGCGCTGGTGTAACGTCACGCTGCGTGCAGCTCTATTCCCCGGCGGCTGTTCGCGAGCCCTACCTCCGTCACCGTTCCTCCGCCGCCGCCGCCGACACGCCTTTGTCCGGGATCGCTCCCCGCGTGGCGTCTGTACCGTCTTTGTGCGGCGCCGGGGCGGCGGCGGCGGCGAGCCGGCCGTCCGCCGCTATCGTCGCCGCGCCGCGTCCATCTGTTTACGCTAGCGGCAGCTGGCCGGTGTGGCGGTGCCGACTGCTGCCCCGACGAGTGCCCCGTCCCTGCCGCCAGGGACCGCCATGCTACAGACGCGGCCCAGCCAGGGTCGGCGGTTCCGACGGCGGCGGCGGCGGGCCCGACTATTTCCGGCTTCTCCAGGCGTCGACGCTCGAAGGCGGGGTGGGAGACTGGATGGAGAGGGACGTATCGGGGACGACGGGACAAAGCCAGCGGGCTCCGGCGCGGCGCACACGGCCGGCGTGCGATACACGTGGACAGGAATGAGCGATGCCACAGGATCGATACCGTCCTTATCGGGTCACAGCCTCACAGGGAAATGGGATGGCCTCATCTGCATACGTGAATACGTAGGGCTTTGTAGTTTGGGTGAGTAGATGTGAACGGGCGGGCACAAACGTGATTGGAATGCTGGAGTGGCCGGTTTGGAATATGGGGGAATTGAATGGTAGATGGAAATTTAATAATGCAGAAAGTACGATTAACAAGCCAAGCTGAATGAGTTGTCGATACACAGTTGCCTTGGCCTGGTTCGTCGCAGCCTATTTATGCAGTGCATCGGCAGGTGCTGTTTGCAGCGTCGGAGAGTTACGAGCGAGCGTTACAAACTGCCCGTACGTCCTCCTGTCAGTTGCGTACGGTGTGAATCTGCCCGCTCTGGCAATGCGTCACATGAGCGGCAAAACATCCTGCTCTCGGCTGCCTGGCGAATACAAATCAAACGGGCGTTAAAATACCTAAATACTAAAAATTAAATAAAAAATTAAATATTAATTTAAAATAAAAATAAAAAATAAAATAAAATAAAAATAAATAAAAAATTTATAAAAATAAAAAAAATTAAAATAAAATTATTAAAATTAATAATAAAATTTAATTATTTTAATTAAATAAAAATATAAAAATTTAAAAAATTTAATAATAAATTAAATAAAATAATTAAAATTAAAAATTAATTAAAAAATAAAAAAAAATTTAATAATTTTAAAATAATTAAAATATAATATTAATTAATATAAAAAAAATAAATATTAATTTAAAATTAATAAAAATTATAAAATAAATTAAAAAAAATAAAAATAAATATAATAATTAAAAAATACCGAC
>JAXIVJ010013544.1:0-36910 GCA_036785665.1 Chirona hameri | reverse complement strand
AAAACATGATGGCCGTCCAGTTTCTGTTCGGCTGCTGCTATCAGCGTGCACGAGCCGTTTTGTTGAATTGCTATTGGCCGGCGCTAACAATATGCTAGCAGTTTAATCGATAGTTGCAGTGCTTCTAGTAGCGGAAGCCCTCTGGAGTCTACCCGATAACTTTTTGCTCCCAAGCAAATTCCTGGAGTCTTTGAATATCTCAGCAACTAGGGTGAATCTGGAGAAATGAAGTATTGGTTCAATTCAGAAAATTGTGCTCTATAGACCAGTGTCAATAACCCCAACTAAGCGATGTGAGTAGGCACACTCCCTTTAACACTGTGCAGCGGAATTCGACTGCCATGGTGACGTCACGGCTACCAAACAACTTGCGCCACCCTCCCCCGAGCCAGTCGGCCGGCCCAGGGTAATATAACAACGGGTAGAACGGTAAGGAATGTAACGCCCAAATGAATTAGACAACATATAATTTGTATCGTAATTGTTTTGTCTATTATAAATTAAAGGTATTACTTACTATCAATAACTTGTATTTCCATAGATTATATCTTTATTTATTGAATTAAACGCCAGCAAATATACGAAGTAGTAGTCAAAGTAGTGCAAATGCAGTACATGTAGTAGCATTTGGAAGCGGTCATATTAAATTCTACTACAAAGTAGTAGTCGAAGTAGTGCATATTTGAGTACTGTAGTAGCATTTGGAAGCGGTCAGCGGTCGTTCCGACGTTTGTTAACCCCCAAGCCCATTTAAAGGGACACTCCCACCTTAACATTAGTTTTGAGTTGAGATAGCCATGTTGTTGGATTTGCATTGAAATTAAGTAGGGTAGCAGTTAAAACAACCACATAAGTCTAATCAAAAAGAAATTCGAGCTTGGTCTTGACAATTGTAACGAATAAACCCCACGTGTATTTGAATAGGGGTCTAAAGCCGATGACGTCACCTCTCTTTACCAAATGGTGATGATAGTCGACTTGTTTTAAGGTTAGACTTGGAGATAGTTGCGTGTTTCAAATGGTTTGGTAATTGGTTTGTTTTGTATTCAAAGCGCCAGAATTGTCTCGAAATAATTGTGCCATACTTTGGCAGCGTAAAGGATTTCTGTATAGCTCTCTAGAGCTCAATATGACGTCATCAACCCAAATATTAAACTTAACTTTATGAAATTGAGCACTGTTTGCGAGAAACAAATGTCGTAATCATGTTCGGCAGCAATTACTTCATATTTTTCACCACAAGCGGCGTACATTTGACAACTTCTAGGAAGGTGGGAGTGTCCCTTTAAACCCAGAATATCGAAAACTGATAAATAGAAACGTTGTAGCTAAAGCTTGTAGCTATCTGTTCCAGAAGTCGGATTTGAAATATGTACCATAGATTACGAGCCAGCCTCGTCTGAAAATCATCGATTTAACATCGGAACCCTATGGTTTAGTAGGTTTTTAACGCCCAAACGCCCGAGTGCTGCCAACCGTTACTGGTGGGGGCTGGGCCGGTCGGTCGGTCGGTCGGTCGGTCGGTCGGTCGGTCAGTCAGCAGGCTGGTTCGCGCGGCCGAGGTCGAGACCCACGACCTTCCTGATCCCTGACAGACAGATAGAGCCATGACCCAGGCGACAGATCCGGCAGCTGCTCCCTGTTTCCGTGCGGTTCCCGTCACATCCGGGACCTAGAACACCTGCCACCCTGGCCTTGCAAGATAGTTGACCCCTCTGAAGGTGTCCTATATATGACCGCCATATAACCGCAGCGGTCGGAGCGCCCATGAACCCCAATCATCATCATCATCATCATCATCATCATCATCATCATCATCATCATCATCATCATCATCATCATCATCATCATCATCATCATCATCATCATCATCATCATCATCATCATCATCATCATCATCATCATCATCATCATCATCATCATCATCATCATCATCATCATCATCATCATCATCATCATCATCATCATCATCATCATCATCATCATCATCATCATCATCATCATCATCATCATCATCATCATCATCATCATCATCATCATCATCATCATCATCACCATCATCATCATCATCATCATCATTATCATCATTATTATCATCATCATCCTCACCCTCATCCTCATCCTCATCCTCATCCTCATCCTCATCCTCATCCTCATCCTCATCCTCATCCTCATCCTCATCCTCATCCTCATCCTCGTCATCATCATCATCAGGATGCCGTCTCGGTTAGGTTGACTCCTCACCTGGCCCAGCGACTAAGCGCCACATGTCTGGATTATGAGATCGTGCCGTTGCCCCGAGCGTCGGTGATGTCAGATTGTAACTCATTGTGATGCTGGTACACAGTTCGAAGGTGTGGCATCCCTTAGATCACCGACAGGTCGCATAACGTCTGTCTGTCTGTGTCTGTCTGTGTCTGTCTGTGTTTGTCTGTGTTTGTCTGTGTTTGTCTGTGTTTGTCTGTGTATGTTTGTGTCTGTCTGTGTTTGCCTGTGTCTGTCTGTGTCTGGCTGGCCAGCGCTGGCTGGCTGGCTGGCTGGCTGGCTGGCTGGCTGGCTGGCTGGCTGGCTGGCTGGCTGGCTGGCTGCTGGCTGGCTGGTGACGATGTAACGTGCTGCGCTGGTAAGTTTATGGTCCGGAACTGGCTGCATAATTCGCCCAGCGCGATATAGGGCCGCAGCCTGGCGACAGAATGGTCAGATGAAAAGCGACCAGACTGTTGCCAGCGAGTTACTCGCGCATTTTGCAGACCAAGCGGAGAGTGAAATGCCTTGACCGGCATCTTTTCTCGTGGTTGAGTGGGTTTAAAGGAGGACTGAATGGGAGTCAGTGACGCCATATTGACAAATACGGCGGCATTTTAAAGTTCGGCGCTTCTTGCAGACGCTAAACGCGTCTGCATGATTGGGTTAAAGGGAAATATTCACCTTTGGATGTTTTTTTGCAACAATTTCTCAGGCTTTCGTTATGGTATAAAAATGATGTTATTTAAATTTAAGATTGAAATACAAATTATTCCCTAATTCAAAGTTGGAAGTTTGGACAAATAAAAAAAAAGTACATATACTTCTTTCGGAGTTCATGATCGGTGTTTTTCCTCCACTAATGAAAGGCGACATATCTGGCGCCTTTGTATCAATCTGTTCGACGTAGAATACCAACAAATTGCATACACTAAATAGGTCGCCGTCCGAGGTCAAACTAAACTGTCGATTTCAATGCGCTTTTTTCAAATGCTTGTTGATTCTTCATACAAGTTTGGCACATATTCGCAAAAGATAGAGTGCAGGAAACATATTGCATACCTTCATGATAAATAACAATGCGTAGGGAGGCTAATTTACTGAATTCGTTACCGAGTACTTGCTGAGTACCGACCGTTATAAGCGTGGATCGCTTATGAAGTTTAACTTGAAATATATTTCGGTAGGAATGTTTATATATATGCAAAATGTGATCAATTTACAATATATTTTGGTCTCGTCTATCGATTTCAAGCAATAACTCCATTTTTATGGAGAAAGGTGAATATTTCCCTTTAACGAATGCACTTGACGAAAGTAAAATTTGTCATAATGGCTGTGTCGTTATCTATGGCGCAATAGTTTCGATTTGATCATCGTATATTAGGTTTTAAAACCTCTGAAATATGTTAAGCAAAACATGGTGTTTATATTTGGTCTGCCCTAGTGCCCGGTATACTGGTTGCTCTAATATTACCTGCGCATAACCATAACATGTGCGGAGATATTAGCCAGGAACGATACAATACAGAACATTTACATTAAAGACAAGACGCAGTCATTATATCCACACGCACATATAGTTCAGGATTAGCTGTATACAAATTCATTCATTCATGTATTTGTATCATCTCATGAACATGTATCATGCATCATTTCATAAACATATGCCATTCATTTTCGACAGAACCGTTTCATTCCCCCATTGCACCAACAGGCTTCTGACTGCACGGCGAACTACGGGCCTCGTGGTTGTCAGCCCACATCTCATCCACAACTGCATGTCGTACACCAAATCCGGGAAGACAAAACTCATATCCGACCGGCGCTTGAACTCGAGCCTCATGCATTCATGCAGCGCGCATTCAGAGTGACTCTCGGAGGGCGAATTATTATCGCGGTGGCAGTTGGGGCGAGATCGGACGGGCCGCGAGAGCGCGGCTCGAGAGCTCATAATGCGACCCAGCAGAGCGCAGCGGTGGCTCGCTCCCAGGCGCCGCTCTGCGTGCTGAAACAACACTGGCCGAGAAGAGGCACGCGCCGTGAAAATGACACCCCCGAGATCGGCGGTCGTATTTCTCACACGCCGAAGGCTATAGTTTCGCGCTGCTTTTCGCTCGGCGATTCCCCGGATATGTTTCTTGCCAGCTGCTTTTCAGCCAGTTAGTCTAGATGTTCCAAGCAAACATTTGCGGGATTTCTGGTAAGAGCTACTTTAAAACTGCAGTATTATTTCACCAGTTGGCTAAAGTTGTACCATCCACGAGCCATGAGTAGTCGTGAAGCCAGAAACTTCAACCTCAAGCTGTCCTCCCAGGATATCATAAATGCAGATGGCAGTAGCGAAGTTCATCTTTTCTGGAAACCTTTTCCATCTCTATTCGGCTCACCAGAAAGCAACTCTTGAATTAGCACAATATATTTTGATTATCCGCAAATTCGTTACCCGGAAGGCATTTCAACGGTCGACCCGTGCTGTTAGCCGAAACTGTACTTCACCAGTATTTAATCATGATTTAGGTGCGGACATAACCGCCATGCAACACGCTCTACTATTCAGATTGCTCCCGGATATTATTATTATTTTTCCTTTCTATTTTTTCTTCTTCTCTTTATTTCCCCTATATAAATATTGCCTCAACTTCGTCACTTCTTCAAACATCGGTACGTGTCCATAAAATAATCGATTTGTCCATTGCCCTGCGGGGAGCAATGGACCCCTATTGCCCCGGTGTTGTTTTCACTTGCCGCTTCTAAACCGTTAGGCCTAGCGTCTTGAAACTTTGTGACTTTTCCCAAAATTGAGTTGCGCGTGATGTCAAAATTTTGAGAGATAAAAAATCTGGCCAGCAGAGGCGGTGCCACGCTCCTGTTTTGGGGAGGGTGTTACGAATGCGGTGGTGCGGTGCATACTTCCTTAGTAGTTCGCAGTGCAATAAATGCGTCAGAAACATTTGCAATGCAATATGCATCATAAATACTGGGATTGTACATGTTTTTTTTTTGGCAGAGGCGCACTCGGGTACACAAATGGGAGGCGATACCCTCCCTCAAATTAGGTCGAACTTCAAATAAGTAAGATGATAAAAAGCGTTACGCGCATGGTGCCCCCCCCCCCCCCACGTTGTTTTCCTGGATCTGCCTATGCGCAATATATTACATTTAACAAATTACAGCAAATAATGCCTATATGTGACGTTCATGTCGTCCCAAACAATCGCGCACAGCACACATTTGTTATCAGAAAATCCACCCATGTTATATCCCCTGAATACACCTATGATTTTTTGTTTTATTCTGGTTCTTGTCTTTTGATATATTGAAGACCAGTACATTTGAAACTCAAAAACGTTTGGGGCATGAAAATCGGTTAAACCACTGGCCGCAATGACCTTTCAAAACACCCCAAATTTACGTATTTTTTGCCCCCTGCCCCCCATTTTTTAACACAAAATAGATTTCGGGGTCCAAAAGGAAGATCTTGTCATGACGAATCGAATGGCGTTTTCCCCTTCGAAATCTACCGAGCGGTTCTCGAGATCTTTGGGGGGGGGGGCAGAATCTGCCCCCATCAGGTTAACGTAATATTGGCCGCCCGCAGAGAATAGGGTTAATTGCACACCACTAAATGTTGTGACAGAGGTCGACTTTTGGAAAGACATGACTTTCCGGTTGTCTGATCAACACAACTAAATGCACTCGGCCACAGAGTTTTCCGACAAAGCAGCGACCATGCTGCATCCGACGTTAAATGGCCGGATTCAGAATAGTCTGTCGGCGCAAGAGTCTCCCAGAAATAATAATCTGCATTCTGGACCGAGGCATATCATAGTCGGCTTTTTGACCATTCGTCGACGCTCTAAATTGAGTTTGTAAATCTGCTGAATACATTTGGAACAGGTCTGGAGATACCCGTTTCAGCAACGGAAGTTGGTACAGTTTCCACGATGTATTCACATACTGGTGTACAGGGACCTGCAGTTGCTATGGTACACACAAGGTCCGGCTTCTTTCTGCTCTAGCGTATGTTTGACGGCGAATTAAGAAACGACCGTATATGCACCCAAACTGCATTACTGAGAGCTTCAAATTGATATATTGACGCATTAGCTCACTTTATCCACTGTCTGCTTTAAAGCAAAAATCTGTTTTTACCACCGCAAAGCGCTAAAAACGGATCTTTGCTTAAAAGCAGCGAATGGATAAAGTGAGCCAATGCGTCAATATATCAATTTGAAGCTCTAAGTAATGCAATTTGAATGCATATATGGTCGACTCTTAATTATCCGTCAAACATATGCTAGAGGCGAAAATCAGCTCCAAGTTTTAAACTTGATCATGTCGAGGAGATACGTGACCTGGGTGTGACATTGGATCGAAAACTTACTTTTGCTGCGCACGTTGACAGCATCGTCAAACGAGCAAATCGATCCCTGGGTCTCCTCATCCGTTCTTTTCAATCTGGCTCGAACCACGGTTCAAACTTCAATCGCACAGCCATTGTAGCTGCCTATTTTTTCCAACGTGCGATCTATTCTCGAGTTTTCAACTGTGATCTGGGCTGGTGCGGCCGACTCCCATACAAAGCGGGTCGATCGGGTGCAGCACAAATTCTTTATGTGGCTTCTCCACAACACACAGTCCGGAAATGCTCCTTTTCTCTCCTATCGTGACCTATGTCACCACTTCAAAATCCCCACTCTAGCCGCAAGGCGAGTTCAGCATGATCTCCTTTTTCTCAAAAACGTTCTATGCAGCAAACTGGACACACCGCGTTTGCTCGAAAGCTTCTCTCTTCACGTGCCCGCCCGATCGACACGCCAACAAAACCTGCTTAATGTTCCTCACTCTCGTGTCAACATCGTGCAGAATGGAATGTTCACTCGCTTGCCAATGGTCACGAACGCCTTCCTTAGAGAGAAGACTGTCCCGGCCGACATCTTCGATGATGACCATGGCTCCTTCAAGCGGCATGTGTTGAAGTATGTCAGATAGCAGTGTGGATTGCATGATGTTCTGCGTGACATGTAATGCGTTTTTAATATTTTGTTCTGTTATCGTCGTTTTATGTATACTTCTTTAGCTGTATTTGTGTGTATGTGTTTACGTTTTTAACTATTTGACTTCGCCTGTCATTGGGTTCATCCCGTTGGTGATACAGTTGAATAAAAAAAAACGGACCTTAGTGTGTACCATAGCAAATGCGGGTCTCCGTACCTACTCACGAACTAGCACTGGCTAAATTCAGGGGTTCGGAATTTGATGAATAAATACATGGTATACATGATGAATAAATACATGGTAAGAAAAAGAAGAGAGGAATAGACAAATAACGAGAACCCTTAGAAATAAATAAGGTATTGCTGAATTGGGTTTATGTTACTAGCGAGAAAAAAGAATGATACTCAATTTGAAATACAAATCTATAGCATCCACAACCGATTGAATGGCACAAACATTTGTCTATATCAAAATCTCTTCTATCAAAATGCGTATTCGAATTCGTAGCTAAGCGTGTCATGAGGCTCTTCTTTGTATAAGTGTTGGCCTCGGCTATAAGTATGTTGTGTATATGTTGGCTATAAGTTGTACAAGCCTCGGTCAAGGAAAGGCAGGAATGACTCCTAGTATAAAATTGAAGTACGTCTGGCAGTTTAGGTCTAGCCTGACAACGTTTGATGACCTTATGACTTATCAGTCTTCATAACGTCGTTAAACTTCTTACATCAGAACACCGCCAAACATGTTGTATATCTGAGCCTCGCAGTCATGCTCCTGCAGAGCCTCACAGTCCTGCTCTTATCCTGGACCCCTAGGTTTATTTCAACTGGGAGGCTCTTGGAGATCTTCTTTGAGCGGGATTGTTTACGTCTGAGCCGTGTGAGGCTGCTCGGAGCAGCGCGACACTGTGATACCCGATCCCCCGCGGCACCATGCAACGAACAGCCCACACGATGGGGTGATAACTGCCCGGACATCGCAGAACCACGCCGACTCCGTTTAGACTGAGCCGCCGAGGTAAACTGACCAGACGTCCTGCAGGCCGGGGCCCAGACCGGGCCCTGGCTGAGCCCCGGCCATCCGGGCACGGAGTACCGGAGCGGAGGACAGCATTAGTAGAGATTGGTGACCTCTCGGCGCTAGCGTAATGGATCATTGATGATCAATGAAGGGCGCGACTGCCGCGCAGAGATCTTCCTGTGTCCCGCAAAAGCTATCTGAGCCCAAAGTCTGCGGGGGCGGAATAGGCTTAGGCCATGTGATAGTTGCTGCTCAGTTACAAATATAAACAATTATACGACTGCAAGCAACTTTCCGCGCCGATTCGTCTTACATTCATTATTGTGTCTTCACCTCAAATGGCGACGAGTGGCTCGTGTAAGCCATCGCCGTCACGACCTCGTTTAGCCCCGTCCAACTATTGCATCACCGCCGCCGTCGGTCCCGACTATCACCCACCAATGACTGCCTGGACTCTCTCCAGGGGTCCTGGAGGAGCAGCGCGTTCTCTTCACGTGCCTCGCTCCTCCGTCCAGCACCTCCCGTGCACAGCTCTGATCCATCACGGCGGCTTTCCCGCGCGCTCATCTATCATAGCTCGCCGCTATCCCGCGTGCCGTGAGGCGGCACGTCTCCGCTCAGGACAGCCGTGTGTAAAATATTTATCCGCGGCGCGCGTGGCGCGGTTGCGACGTGGCGCAGCGCGGCCGAGGGCTCTGTGCGGCGGTAATGAGGCGCGCCCCACTAATGGCCGGCGGCAGCGGCGGATGCGCCGAAATGGAGCCAGGAGGCCCGCTCCTCCGCTCCTCCGTCGCGCTTCTCCGCTATTGGGCTCAGCTGCTGTCTCGCGCCCCGAGACAGGTCAATAATCCGCCTGGGGACTGGGATGTCATGTGGGGCCGGGACCGGGACGCGGGACGGGGCGGGCCAAGACCAGTGGCAGATCCAGAGGGGGGGGGGGGGGGAGGGGCTATTCCCCCTTGAGCCTCGAAGGGACCCAATAGCCCGCTGGGGCCCCTAGCCGATCGAAGTAACTCGAAACGAATTTCACTCTGTTTTTAAACAAATCTCAAGTAGATTTGCCCACTCTGACCTCCAGACTCCAGAGGGCCCAGCCTGACTTCTAGAGGGCCCACTTTGACCTCCAAGGGCCCATTCTGGCTTGAAGAGGGCCAATTCTGGTTTACAGGGGCCTATTTTGGCATGTGAAAGGCCTATTTTGCACTAAAAGGGTTCATTCTGGCCTACATTGCAAGGAAAGGCAGGAACTACTAAGGCCTGAGGGGCCCACCAAGGGCTAGAGGGCCCACTGGCCACTTTGCTACGTGGCACCCTCCTTGACCGAATCCTGAATCCGCCACTGGCCAGGACGGACCGGGACGGGACCGACTTGACAATTTTCACCTCATCATGGGGTTCAAAGGTCTCAAGACAACCACCAACCGCCCAAAATCTGTTCTATGGTTCACATCTACACCCCAGCACGAGCCACCGTTGGAGCTCAGCCGCCTGATACCCACCACTGTCCATCTCTGAGCCCAGCCGCCTGATACCCACCACTGTCCATCTCTGAGCCCAGCCGCCTGATACCCACCACTGTCCATCTCTGAGCTCATCCGCCTGATACCCACCACTGTCCATCTCTGAGCCCAGCCGCCTGATACCCACCACTGTCCATCTCTGGGCCCAGCCGCCTGGTACCCACCACTGTCCATCTCTGAGCCCAGCCGCCTGATACCCACCACTGTCCATCTCTGAGCCCAGCCGCCTGATACCCACCACTGTCCATCTCTGAGCCCAGCCGCCTGATACCCACCACTGTCTATCTCTGAACCCAGCCGCCTGATACCCACCACTGTCCATCTCTGAGCTCATCCGCCTGATACCCACCACTGTCCATCTCTGAGCCCAGCCGCCTGATACCCACCACTGTCCATCTCTGAGCCCAGCCGCCTGATACCCACCACTGTCCATCTCTGAGCCCAGCCGCCTGATACCCACCACTGTCCATCTCTGAGCCCAGCCGCCTGATACCCACCACTGTCCCTCTCTAAGCCCAGCCGCCTGATACCCACAACTGTCCATCTATGAGCTCATCCGCCTGATACCCACCACTGTCCATCTCTGAGCCCAGCCGCCTGATACCCACCACTGTCCATCTCTGAGCTCAGCCGACCGCTGCCGACCACCCGTCTATCGGAGCGGTCGACTGGCCTCGACCTCGACCGCCGCTGGCCTCGACCTCGACCGCCGCTGGCCTCGACCTCGCCGCCGCTGGCCTCGACCGCCGCTCGCCGTCCGGTGGCCTCGACCGCCGCTCGCCGTCCGGTGGCCTCGACCGCCGCTCGCCGTCCGGTGGCCCTGACCGTGTTCAGTCGAGCCGCGTCGAGCCGCGTCGAGCCGCGTCGAGCCGCGTCGAGCCGCGTCGACCCGCCGACCGATGGCTCAGCTGCCAGCTGACCGTCGACGGCAGGGAGTGATTCACGAGTTCGGCTGGCAGCGCGGTATTGTTTCGGGCCGACCGGGCCGCGTGAAGCGACGCGGCGCCGATTTCTGACGCCCGGGCGCGCCGGGTCCGAGCGCGACCCGACCGGCGTAGCGCGACGAATTCGGAGCGCTATTCGTCCTGACGGCGACCGCCGCGCTGCCGTGAGAATTTGTGGCCTCGTACAGTAGCAGTCGGGCGAAATGATACTGGGGATTTGTTGCCTCGTTCTGTCTCGACCTGCCGAAGGACGGCGGGGGCTCGACACGGCGTGAAATGTGGTGCACACGTGGGCGGTGACGACGTTGGCGGTTTGGGTAATCGAAGTACTAAATATTTGTTTGGTGAAATGTTAGTCAGTTTAAAACAGTTCCTCTATGAGTGACTACAACACGTTTCGTAAGTACCCTTCATCGTTGCAGTGCATCGGATTAGGTATTTTTCTCTTCAAAGCACAACAGTTACTCTGTCTGTCTGACATGTTTCATTGACAAAATGGGCACTTGGCTCGGTACGCTCCTTCAGCCAGAATGACCTTTAGCCAGCGAGAACGGCCATGAGCCGACTCGAGCGGGATTACATGACGTCAGAGGGTTGGTGGACCGAGACTCATTCAGACATATAGTATAGCATAGTCGCTATGGAGGTTTGAAACAGGCTGGCGCTGCCGACTCGGCAGACATTGTTAAAGGAGTATAGCATAGTCGCTATGGAGGTTTGAAACAGGCTGGCGTTGCCGACTCGGCAGACATTGTTAAAGGAGTATAGCATAGTCGCTATGGAGGTTTGAAACAGGCTGGCGTTGCCGACTCGGCAGACATTGTTAAAGGAGTATAGCATAGTCGCTATGGAGGTTTGAAACAGGCTGGCGTTGCCGACTCGGCAGACATTGTTAAAGGAGTATAGCAGAGTCGCTATGGAGCTTTGTAACAGGCTGGCGCTGCCGACTCGGCAGACATTGTTAAAGGAGTATAGCATAGTCGCTATGGAGGTTTGAAACAGGCTGGCGTTGCCTACTCGGCAGACATTGTTAAAGGAGCCGAGAAAGTTGAACGTGCGTGTGTTTGCATATATGTAATTTCAAACTAAATTGATAAGAAGGCTTCCAGTTGAATTTGAATAAATCATTCTGTCAGCAGTTCCAGCATAGGCTGGCATGATTCAGTTTCGGAATTCAAATGGCCTCCAAATAGCATGCATTCAGACATGATACATTCGAATGAATCACATGCGGAACACATGAACTATGAAGAAGGCGACATCAGCTCAAGCTGTGTGTACAGCAGCAAGGCTCGACATGACCAATGCTCGGCGGTAACCCAATGCTCGAAGCACATCACTTAATATCTATTTATTCCTATTGCGAAGTTTGATCAGCACTTCCTTCGATCACCACGCCAATTTAATCCCATCTTTGGTCTACGAGTAAGTCTTGTGATACCTTCTGGGATCAATCATTCCACAGAAGACAAACCTCACTAACCATTGAGCTCAGATTACACGTGTGTCAGGCCACTATACAGAAAAGGCCACTATGTAGAAAAGGCCACTATGTAGAGAAGGCCACTATGTAGAAAAGGCCACTATGTAGAAAAGGCCACTATACAGAAAAGGCCACTATGTAGAAAGGCCACTATGTAGAGAAGGTCACTATGTAGAAAAGGCCACTATGTAGAAAAGGCCACTATACAGAAAAGGCCACTATGTAGAAAAGGTCACTATGTAGAGAAGGCCACTATGTAGAAAAGGCCACTATGTAGAAAAGGCCACTATACAGAAAAGGCCACTATGTAGAAAAGGCCACTATGTAGAAAAGGCCACTATACAGAAAAGGCCACTATGTAGAAAAGGCCACTATGTAGAAAAGGCCACTATACAGAAAAGGCCACTATGTAGAAAAGGCCACTATGTAGAAAAGGCCACTATACAGAAAAGGCCACTATGTAGAAAAGGCCACTATGTAGAAAAGGCCACTATGTAGAAAAGGCCACTATGTAGAAAAGGCCACTATACAGAAAAGGCCACTATGCAGAATGCAGCACCGGATGAGGGTCCCCAGAGCGCTGTAATAAATATAAACTGAGAGATGACCACCTCCACCCACCAATATCAACCGCCGTAGCTCCAAAAAGCAATGGGGTGTGAGGCCCATGAAGTTTCAGCATCCTTGCATTGGAGCCAGTCAACAGGAGTTCTTATGAGCACTGCGCGAGCACTGGGACTGCGCCTCTCCGTGGACTCTGTCACTCGGAGGAGTCGACTCTATCACTCCCAGCTGAGGTGGAACAGCGTGTTAATCGAGCGTGGTAGGGAACAGCTCATTGACATGGTGATTGCATTGTCGTCCAGATCGTAGCTCCTGCATTCGTTGTAACAGATATCTCGCAAAATTACGTGGGAATCCTAAACAACGTAGGTCACTGGAAGAAACCTCGCGAACACCCTGATTTTGGATGCATGACTCCACATGACAGAACAGGTGTTCAGCCAAATTTTTGGACATTCAGGCACTATAGTTATGTAATTATATTTCGTTTGGAAGATTTTGTGAGGTATTTTCTTTATATATCATGAAACAGGAGTAATCTCACGCAACTATAATCAATCGATTTTATCCCAGTAAGAGAGACATTAGTTTAGGAACGTTAATTGCATTTTCAACTAAACTTTAACGTTTGGTCTGCTTATTTCGGATATACACGTTTGAAATAGGGCGAGTCTCATCCTGAACCTTCTTAGCTTAGTAGGTATATGTGAAAAGAACTCTGAACTCTGGTTAAGTGCAGGGAAAACTAAGAGCCTTCATTCCCTTCCTGATTATTTTTGAGGAACCTCTTATATTCTTAAATATGCTCTATATAACCAATTTAGCACACATGACTTGTTTTGGTTTCTTCACGGGAAAAATAGACGGTTAGCATTATTTATTTCACTGCCCCGCAGTGGATTCGGGCATGCCATTACGAAGATGAACGAGCTGCGACCCTCATTAAGGACGGTTGCCTAGTATGGGCCACCCACATCAAACTGACAAATAATGGATGCCTCTTTATTATTAATGCATTGCTCTCCTCAGCAAACTAGGGTTACCTACATGTCGTGGAGAAGCTGCTTCTGAGAAGGCATCCAAGAGGGCGACATTCTGAGCTAAGAACCCTGATTGGATTCTCGTTTTGCACTAACGTTATCAAAACATAGTTGAATCAATAACTTCCATTTAACTGTCATTTAATTCAATTCAGCCAATTTGCAGAGCCCTGGCGAGAATAACTATTGCTCACACATCAAAATCAAAGTTTGTGCCGATGGGGAACAGCAGCAGCTAAAACTATGCACACGCCGACCACCATTGCGTATTCCTCGTTATGATACGCTATATGGACTCGACGCGAAATTCCGATACATATCAAACACTAGCCGTTCTCACGAAGGGTCATTCGTGAAAAAAAATTGCGCTGAAAGATTCTGAAAAATTTCTGAAAAGTTTTAACAAGTTTTGGTATACAAGTCTTAGTTCAACGATCCATTCCTTAACTGAGCAACTTTTACATGCGATTGTTGGCTTGAAATGTCCCTAATAATTGTGTAATATGTTGGTAAGAATATAATATGTTGACAAAATTGCGGTTTGGTGGTAATTAGCAAGATAAGTGTTGATAGGTCAGTTGTGATGCCAGATCTCCACCGACTGAAACTTGTCAAAACTTCAGCACGATTCAGAAACTATCTGTGGCGTGTGACGTAATTGAACGCAATGGACTCGCCCAATCCGGCCCAATCCGGCGGCTGGCCTGTGCGGCTTGTCTTTGTCTATGTGCGTGCGGCACGCGGGTCGGAAGCGGCGGCGAATCTATGCTGGCACATCACTGCACATGCGCAGACAGACCTGTGGTGCATGACGCTGCCAGATTTAGTAACTAGTATGACGGTATGCTAAACTGAACGAATGGACTCTAGACACATATGGTCTTAAAAACGGTCAATTTTGTATCATAAACTTGTTATGAGCTCAATACATGTTTCCATAGCTATTGAATAGTGATAATATCGCCCAAATCAGTATTTATTTCTTGGAATGTATAATATACTAAGACTTCTATACCAAAACTTCTCAGAAACTTTTCAGAAACTTTTCAGAAACATTTCAGAAACCTTTCAGCGCAATAATCCTTCGTGTAAACGGCTACTATTACAGTTTTCTCTACACGCAAAGAGACATATTACATTCGACATATTTCCCATTTACATTATAATATATGCCCCTCAACAAAAACACAAATAATCAAATCACTCAGATGATGGGACATAATATCGCTGGTCGGTGAAGGTGTGCTCAATGATTATGATAAGATATTCCGGGACTCTAACCAGGCTGCGTGCTACCAATGATGATGCCATTAATGTCCGTTGATCAGGTGCCCATGTGAGGAATGCATGACGTCACTGTCTGTCGGTCAGGTGCGGCTGTGAGGAGTGTATGACGTCACACCAGGAGGACTCGCTGCGTCACAGCCGGTCGCGGATCAACTCGTACCGAGCGCTGGCCAGTCCTTCCCTGATCGCGCTCAGCAGCAAGGATCCGATCCTGCAGGCGTTCGAGCTCAGCTGGGAACTACGACGACTCAGCGTGCTGGAGCACGAGTTCAAGACCGACTACCAGGTCAGTGAGAGTCACCAGACTGGATCATGGGTCAATGTGATGGGCGCGAGGCTAAGACAGACTTCCCGGACGGTCGCAGTCACGGGACCGAGTCACAGGGCAGTGTGCTGGGGCACGAGTTCAAGACCGACTACCAGGTCAGTGAGAGTCACCAGACTGGATCATGGGTCAATGTGATGGGCGCGAGGCTAAGACAGACTTCCCGGACGGTCGCAGTCACGGGACCGAGTCACAGGGCAGTGTGCTGGGGCACGAGTTCAAGACCGACTACCAGGTCAGTGAGAGTCACCAGACTGGATCATGGGTCAATGTGATGGGCGCGAGGCTAAGACAGACTTCCCGGACGGTCGAAGTCACGGGACCGAGTCACAGGGCAGTGTGCTGGGGCACGAGTTCAAGACCGACTACCAGGTCAGTGAGAGTCACCAGACTGGATCATGGGTCAATGTGATGGGCGCGAGGCTAAGACAGACTTCCCGGACGGTCGCAGTCACGGGACCGAGTCACAGGGCAGTGTGCTGGAGCACGAGTTCAAGACCGACTACCAGGTCAGTGAGAGTCACCAGACTGGATCATGGGTCAATGTGATGGGCGCGAGGCTAAGACAGACTTCCCGGACGGTCGCAGTCACGGGACCGAGTCACAGGGCAGTGTGCTGGGGCACGCGTTCAAGACCGACTACCAGGTCAGTGAGAGTCACCAGACTGGATCATGGGTCAATGTGATGGGCGCGAGGCTAAGACAGACTTCCCGGACGGTCGCAGTCACGGGACCGAGTCACAGGGCAGTGTGCTGGAGCACGAGTTCAAGACCGACTACCAGGTCAGTGAGAGTCACCAGACTGGATCATGGGTCAATGTGATGGGCGCGAGGCTAAGACAGACTTCCCGGACGGTCGAAGTCACGGGACCGAGTCACAGGGCAGTGTGCTGGAGCACGAGTTCAAGACCGACTACCAAGTCAGTGAGAGTCACCAGACTGGATCATGGGTCAATGTGATGGGCGCGAGGCTAAGACAGACTTCCCGGACGGTCGCAGTCACGGGACCGAGTCACAGGGCAGTGTGCTGGGGCACGAGTTCAAGACCGACTACCAGGTCAGTGAGAGTCACCAGACTGGATCATGGGTCAATGTGATGGGCGCGAGGCTAAGACAGACTTCCCGGACGGTCGCAGTCACGGGACCGAGTCACAGGGCAGTGTGCTGGGGCACGAGTTCAAGACCGACTACCAAGTCAGAAAGAGTCGCCGGGACCCGGTTGGAAGGACCTGGGACAGCCTCGGCCACCGACAGAAATGAGAAAATTATTGGTGGTTGAAGCCTGACACAATTTCACTGACATAGGAGTACCTAGCATAACATAGGGGCTATTGTTAGGGAATTAGTTTTGTATCGAAAGCTTCTGAAGAGTCCAGGCTTGCATTGGTACTTGAACTACAAAGATATGTTGTTTGTTAAGTTCTTTTGCTCAATTTAAACGTCATTCAATAAGACAAACAATGCCTTTTCACATTCTATGAATATGACGACCACCGGCGTAGCCAGGATTTGGCCAAGGGGTCCAAACTTGATTCTAGGGGCCCTTGGTGCTGAGAGGGGCCCAAGCGGAGATGAAGGGCCCTACAAAAATATATTTTCTAAGCCGTTGCTTAGTGCACTAGGTATGTAAGATATTTATCAATTAGCGCATTGCTTTTCAAGATACGTTTTTTTAGCAACGACATCGTGGCGCAGCAGGGGCGCAGCCAGGGGGGGGGCTATGGGGGCTAAATCCCCCCCCCGTCGTGGCTCAGAGGGGCCCATCTCGGGTCTGAAAGGGGCCCATCGTGTACTCAGAAAAGGCCCATTTCAGGCCTGATAAAACCCAATTTAGCCTCAGAAAGCGAGCATCTCAGGTCCAGAAAAGGCCCATCTCAGCTCTCAGGCCCGGGAAGGGCCCATCTTAAGTCCGGAGAGGGCCCATTTTGGACTCATAAAGGGCCCATCTCATGTCTGGAAAGGGTCCATCTTAGGCTCTGAATGGGCTCATCTTAGGCTCTGAATGGGCCCATCTTAGGCTCAGAATGAGCCCATCTCAGATTTTGAAAGGGCCCATCGTGAACTCAGAAAAAGTCCATCTCAGGTTTGGAAAGGGCCCATCTTAGGCTCAGAAAGGGACCATCTCAGGTCTGGAAAGAGCCCATTTTAGGCTCTGAATTTGCTCATCTTTGGCTCAGAATGGGTCCATCTTCAAGGGCGCATCCAGGGGGGCTACCCTGGACACCCGCGGATACCCCCTTGGGCTGCGGGGACCACCTTCTTTCGTTTAAGGGGCCCCTGGCTGGCCAGGCGGGCTCTCGGTCGGTCTGAGGGGGCCCTCGGTCGGCTTGAGGGGCCCTTGATCGGCCTGAGGGGTCCTCTGTCGGCCTGAGGGGGCACTATGTCGGTCTGAGGGGCCCTCTGTCGGTCTGAGGGCCCTCAGTCGGTCTGAGGGGCCCTCAGTCGGCCTGAGGGGGTCCTCGGTCGGCATGAGGGGGCCCTTGATCGGCCTTAGGTGTCCTCTGTCGGTCTGAGGAGGCTCTCTATCGGTCTTAGGGGGCCCTCTATCGGTCTGAGGGGGCCTTCTATCGGTCTGATGGGACCCTCTGTCGGCATAATGGGCATTCTGTAGGCCTGAGGGGCCCTATATCGGCCTGAAGGGTCCGCTATCGGTCTGAGTTGGCCCTCTGTCGAACTAAGGGGGTCCCTCTGTCGGTCTGATGGGGCCCTCGGTAGGCCTGAGGGGGCCCTCGGTCGGCATGAGGGGCCCTTGATCGGCCTGATGGCCCTCTGCCGGTCTGATGGGGACCGTCTATCTGTCTTAGGGGCCCTCTGTCGGCATGAGGGGCCCTGTGTAGGCCTGAGGGCCCTATGTGGGCATGAGGGGTCGTATATGGGCATGAGGGGCCCTGTGGTAGCCTGAAGGGTCCCTCGGCCAGCTTGATGGGGCCCCTTTCGACCCGACGGGGCTCTCTGTCGGCCTGATGGGGCCCTCTGTAGGCCTGAGGGGCCCTATGTCGGCAATGGCGATTGCATTTGCAAGAGCTTTCAATTGCTTTTTCCGTTTGTTCCTAGCTATCATAGTTTCCGAGATATTTGGGGGTTTCTGGAGCAAAGCCATATACTTGGAAAATTTTACCTTTGATGACCTCTGCCCCTTCCCTCTCGTGACCTCCGGTGACCTCTGGTGACCTCAATATTTACACGAGCCAAAACAAAAATGTCCAGTAACTTCTAATGTCCTTGTCAAGAGCTTTTGAACGCCTTTTCCGCGTCTTTCTAGCCCTTTTAGTTTTCGAGTTAGTGGGGGTGGGGGACACATTTTTACCCCTCCCCACCAGGGCAAAGGTGGCTCAGAGGCCCACCGGGCCGCGGGTAAAGAGGGCTCTTACTAAGCCTTGCAGGGGCCCTACACCGGCATGAGGGCCCTCGGCACGCTTGAAATGACCCTATGCCCGCTTTAGATGGCCCTTACCAGTCCTGATAGGGACCTGGACCGGTCTAAAAGGGCCTTTTCCAGTCCTGAGAGGGCCCTACTCCCGATACAGAGGGCCTTTACTAAGTCTTGGAGGGGCCTACGCTGGCCTGAGAGGATCCTTTCCAGGCCTCAGAGGGCCCTAAGCTGGTCTGGAGGGCCCTGAGCTGGTCTGATAGGGCCCTGGGCCGGTCTGAGAGGGCCCGTTCCAGTCTTGAGAGGGCCCTGAGCCGGTCTGAGAGGGCCCTTTTCAGACATGAGTGTCCTATGCTGATTTGAGAAGGCCTCGGTTGATCTGAGCAGGGCTGCGGAGTCGGAGTCAAAGTCGGAGTCGGAGTCGGTCGGAGTCGACAGTTTTGGCTGGAGTCGGAGTCGGAGTCGACTTTTTGGCAACTGGCGATTACTTTGGTCAGTAGGATAGTCGTCGGCCTAGAGACATTAACTGTACACCTCTTTCCAAAGAAAATTAGTGGAAAATGAAGCCTATAGTTTAGGTTTACTCATCCAGCGGTAGATTCACGCCTGATAAAGATAAATTTAATAATTTTAACGTCGTCTGCCGATGATTTGGGGCTTTGGATTCTTATGGTCACACGGCGCCCATTTTAACGTAATCGTGCACGTTTTGTCAAGGAGATTCGAATCATACCATGGTGACCAGGTCACCTAAGGCAATTCAAAATTTGACTTCAGGTCAAGGTAATTTAAGGTCATGCGGTGAACCAGGTATGCCGTGCTGCGCAATGTCGGACGCGTCTCGACGAGACATACACATTACACAGTGGTGCCGGTCTCACTTTCTATCTTCATTATACGCTATCAAGAGTTATTAGCAAAGAAGTGTTGGTCACCGCAGACGACCTCACTTGATCTTGTAGTGGTCACTGAACAATAGTTGTACTTAGGTCATCAATAATTAGCTATAGTAACATAATCTTAAAATGGGACCTTATCGGCGCAGACGATAATTATTTTGATCTAATGCGTATCCTCTGATACGAAAACATTTGTATATTTTCTAGTTGGATTCTCGTTGTTAAAGACGAGCTGGAACGAGCTGGGGCCGACCCATCTGCTGCGAGCTGGGCCAGCGGCAGCTGGCTGCGCTCGCCGCTCGGTGCCCGTTTCGCGGGTTCCGCCGCCTGCAGGCGAGCGCAACTGGCCTGGACGCGAGGCCTGCAAGCCGCGCCCGTGCTCGGGCGGCGTAGCACTGTTCTCCACACTGTTAAGAATACAGACAAACGGACAAACTATATGGCATTGCAGATATTGCTTTCTAGCATGAGGTTGGAGAACGGATATAGGCCGGAGTCGGAGTTGGAGTCGGAGTCGGAGTCGAATTTTTTCAGACCGGAGTCGGAGTCGGAGTCGGAGTTGCTAAAATTCTGTCGACTCCGCAGCCCTGGATCTGAAAGCGACTTAGCTAGTTCTGAGGGGCCCTCGGGCCGTTCGCGAACGGAGAAGGTTGGCGAGCGGCCCAGGGTGGTCCCTAGGAACCCTTCGCTACGCCCCTGATGACGACCAAGGGATGCCTTTTTCCGTGTGGTGGAAGCTGGTCACGTCATTGCCCCATGTGGAGCTCTGCTATTGAGCCTCCGCGAACAGACGCGGCCTGCAACTCAATGGCGAACGCGCGACCTTGACGTCCATGGCGCGTGATGGACACGGTGGCGCAATTGGAGACGATGGGCTATTGGTCCCTGGGGTGGACTGGGCACCGGCTGTACTGGGGAGCCATGTCAGAGAGTGTCCCGAGCTGGGGTCGCCGCTGAGGTGTGTGTCGCCTACTGCAAGGTAGGACCAGCTTCTCCTTCTTGATGAAACAGTATAGGTACAACAGGGGAGGAAAACAGCTTAGAAAATCAAGAGAAATGGCCGAAGGAAATGGGTGCAGTTCAGAGAACCCAGGAAAGACAGAGGGACGGAATGCGCCCCAGAGAACCCAGAGGAAAGGCAGAGGGACGAAATGCGCCCCAGAAAACCCAGGAAAGACAGAGGGACGGAATGCGCCCCAGAGAACCCAGAGGAAAGGCAGAAGGAAAGAGGAGCAGCTTTGAAAATCCAGGGGGAGAATCCAGGCAAGAGAAGAGGAACACATTCTTGGCAACCATAATTAAATAGCTTAGTTCAGTTAAATTAATTACGTTGAGATCTAGGAATAATCCTAGGCTTCTCTAACACTAGTATGCATAAAATACAGTAAGTCTATTCTGGAAAAACAAGACTGAACGGATAGCATCTACAATTGATCACAGCCAGTCCCAGACTGTGCACATCTCGGATCCTATCAGTGTGCACTGTGCATGTCCACACTGCCACATTATCCCACCAAGAAAAAGCCGGCTATCTCGCCCTCTGCCGCCTTTGTTTGCGTCTGAGCGCCGTGTGTCCGTCATTCGAACGGCGGCGCGGCTGCCGCGGCGTCAGCTGCCCCGGGGACAAACAGAATCCACTGTCAGCCGGCCTGGACAGAGACTCACGACTCACGACACATCGATCTGCATGCTGCAGAGACGGGATTTGTGGCCACACATGTGGCTACTACTGCCATGGAAACGGGGCCACTGGCAACCCTTTTTCATGGCAGTAGTGAATCCGATTAGGTTTTAGATCAGATTCACTCACGAAGGAAATCAGGATTACAGTGGGCGTTTCCATGACCGTACGGGGGGAAATCCGGATTACATTCGAGACTCCCGACTCTTGTTTTGGTCGGAGGTCGGATTACCGCCACCGCGGCCGGCCGCAGCCACGGCCGGCTCAGCTCTAGCCACCTAGCGGCGACGGTACGAAACACGACACGTACTTAAATGATAAATTGTGGCGATTGTATGCAAGATAGGGGAACCAATTTTGCACAGGTGTCCTTGTAATCGCGAAATTTGTTATATATGTGCAAGTTTCGTGGTTGTACATACATACGCTATATTTTCATTCTAAAATGATCGTTGAATGAGACGAGTAGATAGGCAGGGTAATCCGATTTCCTCAGGAAATCCCGTTTCTACGATCCGCTTACAGAATCCAATCCGCTTTCGTAAAACAGGCGTTTCCATGACTGCTGAAATCGGGATTTGAGAGGTAATCCGGATTTGCTAGTGTCATGGAAACAGGGCCAATCAATGGATGGCATGGACCTGTTGTGTGTGATGTGCAAAAAATGACACGACATTTTGGAGAATTACACGTTCGTGCAATAAGAAATAATACTGAAAGGGCATCGATCCAGTGTTTCCTCGGTCATTTCGTCAAATAAAACTTATCAACTTTTTCATATTTTATTATGCTTAATGTTCATCAAATAGGATACCATTTTTGTTCTTACCTCACCGAATAGCTCCTATTATCACAGACCATAGCCTCCACATCTAACGGCCGATAGAGGACTCGTATATGCAATATGCATAATAATAATATACCATGAGCCGAGCCCCGACCGACCGACGTATCTCCGTTCGACGCTGAGCCATCACAGCTCGTGGCTGAACGGCTCGCTCGAGTAGGCGCTGTGGAGCGGCGCGCTCGAGTGCACTCCAATGCAGACTCTGTTCCCGACTGATATTGGTATGCGGCCGGTCAATGCCGGCGCGCCAGACCGTGCTATCGGGACGGTAACAGCAATGCCGCCCGGGGCCGGTTACGAGCAGTCAGGGAGGACGTGTATGCCGAGATGTCAGGGAGGACGTGCGCTGCCGAGATGTTAGGGAGGACGTGCGCTGCCGAGATGTCAGGGAGGACGTGCGCTGCTGAGATGTCAGGGAGAACGTGCGCTGCCGAGATGTCAGGGAGGACGTGCGCTGCCGAGATGTCAGGGAGGACGTGCGCTGCTGAGATGTCAGGGAGGACGTGCGCTGCTGAGATGTCAGAGACTCCTTTCCACGAAAAGCTCCTTTCCATACTTCAAACCTATTCTATCGATCCTACCTGGTTTTCCTCTTATCTCACTGGCCATACTCAATCTGTTTGTACAGCTGACGGGCGTGGGAACCGCCACCTTTCCCGATCCCTACCAAATCCTATCGGTCTTTTCCAAGGATCCTCACTCGGCCCGCTCCTATTCCAGATTTTTGCCAATGAATTATCCTTCTTTGCCCCTGAGGCGCACGTGATGCAGTACGCTGACGATACCCAAATTCTGGTCTCAGGCAAAACAGAATCCCTCCCTCAGCTCATTGCTACCATGGAACAGGCTTTATCATCTCTCGACACCTGGTTCCATTCCCATGGTTTGAAAGTAAATACCGGGAAAACAGAGCTCACTGTCTGTGGTTCCCGTCAAAATTGTCGTGGCATGACCACGACCACTATTCGGTTCCGTGAGGACATAGTGCGTGTGAGAGCCCCACGGTGAGGAATCTTGGCGTAATGTTCGACAAGCACCTCTCGTGGGACTCACACGTATCTGCCCTCGTCAAAACATGTAACGGTATCCTCATCGGTCTGACCCACGTGCGTCATCAGATCCCTTCGTCACTTCTTCCTGTCATAGTCGACGCCCTTGTCATCTCGTACGTCCGATACTGTTTGACGGTGTTCGGCAACGGCTCAGAGAAAAACATGCAGCGCCTCCAAAAGATCCTCAATTTTGGCTTGCGCGCTGTCTCTGGCCGGCGTAAATTTAATCACATATCGGACGTGCGAGATGAACTGGGCTGGCACACCGCCCGGCAGCTGTACGAACTTCAATCCCTCAATCTTCTTCACAAAATTCGCACCACCGGGGAACCACAGGCTCTCGCTTACCGGCTTTCGACAATTTCTGAGTTTCGAGCTAGAAGCACACGCCAGGACGCTGATTTGGCCCTCCCGCGCGTGAGAACCGAAGCCGGCAAGATATGTTTTTTTTTATACAGTGTAGCGCAGCGCTACAACGCGTTGCCGCCGGACCTGCGCGAGGCGTCTTTAGCTTCTTTTAAACGTCAGCTCGGTGCTCTTTTACATGGTGTATGATGGGTGTCGTGTATGTTTATGTCGGTCGCTGTGTGAGTGTGTGTATGATCATGGAGTGTATTTTAGTTTCTAGTATGCATGTTGCTGAGTGTCGTTTTTAACATGTCTCTACCTTTAACCATGACGCGACACTCAGAATAGCCGTTTTATGCATCGGAGAGTGTTTTTACTGTCAATACATACATACATACAGATGTTAGGGAGGACGTGCGCTGCTGAGATGTCAGGGAGAACGTACGCTGCCGTGATGTCAGGGAGGACGTGCGCTGCCGAGGTGTCAGGGAGAACGTGCGCTGCTGAGATGTCAGGGAGGACGTACGCTGCTGAGATGTCAGGGAGGACGTGCGCTGCCGTGATGTCAGGGAGGACGTGCGCTGCCGAGATGTCAGGGAGAACGTGCGCTGCCGAGATGTCAGGGAGGACATGCGCTGCTGAGATGTCGCACAGTGTATTCAAAACCTTCCACGGGGTGGGTGTTACGGTTTCACTTCAACAGGATGCGGCACAGGCTATGCAAAAAACAGCAACAGCCAATACAAGTACAAGCCATACGTCGAGGTAAAAGACAATACAAGTAAATAATGCAGGGGAAAACAGTAAGACACATACACAGTGAGCACTCACAGGTCGCAGATAGCAGATTTAAAAGTACCTAGGGTGGTGATCCCGCTGATATCAGGGGACAGGCCGTTCCAGGCAGCCGCGGCTCGGTAAGAGAATACGCTCTGCGTAGCGGACATACGGCATTTTCGGAGCTGCAGGGATCCGCGGTCAGAGGCGCGAGTCTCGCGGGTCGACACAGCAGCGCGGGGGGTAAAGAGCGCGCGGATGTTGGCAGGCACACCCTCTTCCTTCAGCGCCTTGAACACTTTAACAAGGTCATGGCGAGCCACCATGGCCTCGATCCTTATCCATCCTAGGGAATTTAAGGCCGGAGAGATGTGGAGATGTTTTTTGGTTCCAGTGATTACTCGGGCGGCGAAGTTGATTACTTTTTGAATTTTGTATAGTTGACCCTTGGCCGCTCCGCCCCACACGCAGAGACAGTAGTGGATGTGTGGGAAAACATACGTCTGTACGATAATTTTGAGGTCTTCGCAGGAAAAGTAGTGCCGAAATCTGTAGAGTGAGACAAGGATTCCGTTGCATTTTGAGACCACACCGGAGACATGTGCGTCCCATGACAGACAGGGTTCTAGAACGACGCCTAGGATTGTTAATTTCTTTGAAGGTTTAATGGTCGTGTCATCAATTTCGAAGTGGAAGTCTGATGCTTTTTTCAGATTATGCTTCGAGCCAACAAGGAGAAAGTCAGTTTTCTTTTTATTGATTTTGAGAGAGTTTGCCCCGAACCATGCTTGAAGTTCGAGAAGAGTGAGTTCCAGTCTGTTTTTCAGGGCATCTAGCCCGGGTTTGTCAGAGGGCGCGCAGTCCAGGTGGACGGTGTCATCCGCGTATGAGATGAGGTGACCATGGGTTAAATGTCCAGACATGTCGTTTGTGAATAAGATGAAGAGGATTGGTCCAACGATAGAGCCCTGGGGCACGCCGCACGACATCGGCAAAGTTAGCTGCCCACCTCTCACTACCTGGGCACGGTCACTCAGGTAGCTGCGGAACCACGCAGTGTCGATGCCATACCATGCCATCTTACTCAGGAGAACGTCGTGGTCGACGCTGTCGAACGCCTTTGAAAGATCATACGTCGTTACCGACGATACAAGACCTCTGTCGATGTTTAGAGCAAGGCGCTCGACAGCACCGAGCACGGCATCCTCAGTGGAGTGTCCTTGTTTATACGCGTACTGGGATGGGCTAAGTAGGTTGGCCGAGTTCAAATATACTGCCAGCTGACTACATACAACCTTCTCTAATATCTTCGATAGCGCGCTAAGTAGCGATATTGGCCTATTGTTATAGGGTATCTGAGGGTCACCGGTCTTGGGTATGGGCACGGCACATGCGGTTTTCCACTGCCTCGGGAACACCTTCACCAACAGCGACAGGTTAACCAGGCGCAGCAGATGCGGACCCACAACTGCGAAGCACTCGCGGACCGCAAATAGCGGCACCTCGTCCAGCCCGACCGCGCGCGACGCACTCATCTGCTGGATGCAGCGGGATAGTTCAGGCGAAGTGGCCGGCCTGAGCTCGAAGCCAGCGGCGCACACGGTCGGCGGCCTGGGGTTCTCACGGCCAGCAGCGACAGCGTCCCTAAGGTCGGCCGCGATGCGAGGCCCTACGTCGGCAAAGTGCCGGTTTAACTTGTCAGCTGCCGCCACTGTCTCCTCCGGACTTCCCGCGGGAACGCCGGCGGGCGTCGCAGTCGCCGTGGCGAATTTCTTAAAGGTCGGCCAGAACCCGCGGCGGTCTCCCGAGGTCATATCGCCACAGAGGAACTGGCGACGGGCGGCGATGAGGCGACTCTTCACCTGGTTGCGGAGACGCACAAAGTCCACTCTCGCCTCCGGGGTGCGTAAGCAGAGCCAGGTGTCTCGCGCGTTGTCCCGCTCGGACAGGAGAGCTTGCAGAGCTGGATCGTCGGCGATCCAGGGGCAGTGCGGTCTAGCAATGCGTACACGCTTGGGCGGGCAGTGGCGGTCCATGACAGTGTTCCACACGCTCATGAAGTTGTTGACGCATTGGTCAACATCCGTTGCGCCATCTATGCCGTCACAGTCGGACTGCAGCAGATCAAGACCGATGGCGTTCCAGTCTGCTCGCCTCCAGCTGCGGATGGTTCGCCACTGTACCGGCCTGCGCACTCTGCCGAGCTGCGCCGATACCATGATCGGCTGGTGGTCGCTGATGATGTTCGGGAGGATGGTGACCTCCGGCGCTGGCTCCGTCTGGTTTGTGATGATGTGGTCTAATGCTGATGGAGTCGGTTCGAGATGAGTGGGGCCGTCAATCAGCTGGATCATGTTCAGCTCCCTGATGACTTGTAAGTAGCGGCGCGTGTCCGGTGAGCTGGAGTCAAGCACGTTGAAGTTTAGGTCGCCGAGGGCGAAGACGGGTCTGTCGGCACCGGCCGCCTCTTTGAGCTGGTCCTCCAGGTGCTCCAGGCTGGCTGCCACCGGACTGTCGGGTGGTCGGTAAATTACTCCTACTGTAGTCGGCCGGCCGCCGCGCCAGGTGACCGACGCCCACAACGTCTCCAGTGGTCCTTCACCCGGCATGGAGAGCTGCTTCACCTGCATCTCCTCCCGGTGCAGGATCGCGACGCCGCCTCCTCGCCGTCCTTCTCGGTCCCGTCGCAGGATGCAGTAGCCGGGAAAGGACAGAAACTTGTCGAGGACCTGCGATTTCAGCCAGGTTTCCGATAAACATAGCAGGTCTAGTTGATGGTTGTCTAGCAGGATCATGATGTCGTCTAGTTTGATGTCAGGGAGGACGTGCGCTGCCATGCAGTCAGGGAGGACGTGCGCTGCTGAGATGTCAGGAAGGACGTGCGCTGCCGTGCAGTCAGGGAGGACGTGCGCTGCCGAGATGTCAGGGAGGACGTGCGCTGCCGAGATGTCAGGGAGGACGTGCGCTGCTGAGATGTCAGGGAGGACGTACGCTGCTGAGATGTCAGGACTCAGGTGCGCTGCTGAGATGTCAGGGAGGACGTGCGCTGCTGAGATGTCAGGGAGGACGTGCGCTGCCGAGATGTCAGGGAGGACGTGCGCTGCTGAGATGTCAGGACTCAGGTGCGCTGCTGAGATGTCAGGGAGGACGTGCGCTGCTGAGATGGCAGGGAGGACGTGCGCTGCCGAGATGTCAGGGAGGACGTGCGCTGCTGAGATGTCAGGGAGGACGTGCGCTGCCGAGATGTCAGGGAGGACGTGCGCTGCTGAGATGTCAGGGAGGACGTGCGCTTCTGAGATGTCAGGGAGGACGTGGGCTGCCGTGCAGCCAGGGAGGACGTGCGCTGCTGAGATGTCAGGGAGGACATGCGCTGCTGAGATGTCAGGGAGGACGTGCGCTGCCGAGATGTCAGGGAGGACGTGTGCTGCCGAGATGTCAGGGAGGACGTTTGCTGCCGAGATGTCAGGGAGGACGTGCGCTGCCTTGCAGTCAGGGAGGACGTGCGCTGCTGAGATGTCAGGGAGGACGTGCGCTGCCGTGCAGCCAGGGAGGACGTGCGCTGCTGAGATGTCAGGGAGGACGTGCGCTGCCGAGATGTCAGGGAGGACGTGCGCTGCCGTGCAGTCAGGGAGGACGTGCGCGGCTGAGATGTCAGGGAGGACGTGCGCTGCCGAGATATCAGGGAGGATGTGCGCTTCTGAGATGTCAGGGCGGACGTGCGCTGCTGAGATGTCAGGGCTCAGGTACTGCCTTTGCTTTATAGTGATGCGCCATGCTTTTCATAAAGTTTTGTTGTGGATGCTAGGATATCATGACGAAAGAATGGGTTGTTAAAAATTAGCATATACAGCTGAATCCTTTGCATGCACTCGGAACGGAACTTATCAGCCATTGGGAAATAAGCTTCCGTAATTATCCCGGGCAGCCACAAAAGTTTCTGAGTAACGGGCACTTGTTCAAGACTAAAAACAACAGCTCTCATATCATTTACCTACTTTGTAACAGCTGCTCTCAGCTTGTCCTGAACAATTAATTGCGCTTGATAAGGTCGGTCCCAACTTCTCCAACACGTCTCCCCTATGGTAGAAGAAGAATTACGCAATGCTGAGTAATAGTTCCTGGAGGCGTTCGCAGACCTTATAAGACGCTCCAGCATGATAACCGTTTGTTTTTGTTCTATTATCGGTCTGATTGGACCTCTTTTTGCCGCGGGTCATTTGCAGAGAAAACAGCGTGATCCTACAAACAAAATGACCGGTACAGACGGCGGGAAGGGAAGTGATCGATAGGGTTGGCCTTGGTCGCTTTGGACGGTCGATGGGACGGATGCATACTGAAAGCATTCTGGTATTTAAAGTGTAATAGTTGTCAGTCCATCTCGGGACCAGTATAGTACAGAGGAGGTAGAGCAGGATGTTTGGGCTGCCTGTGGAGTCATACAAAACAAAATTTCTGTTTGACACAGTTTAGACACATTCAGGGGTGTTTGAGAACAGAAAGAAGTATTTCACCTCACTGGGCACATGTTGTCCCAACCCACCCTGACCTGACCTGCCCTGACCCATGTCGATCTGACCTGACCTGACCTGAACCGTCCAACCCCGTCATGCCCCGCCCCGACCCACCCTGACCTGACCTGTCCTGACCCATCTGACCCATCCATGACCCATGTCGATCTGACCTGACCCGACCCGACCTGACCTGAGCCGCGCTGGCCGGCAGGAGCTGCGGAAGTGTTGTCAGGATTTCGCCACTGCCCTGCTGGACCACACCCGCAGCTCCTACGAACTGGAGGTACTGCTGAACCACGACCCCACCGGGCCCGCCTTCGAGCATGGAGAGCGCATGCACCTCAGCAGGCTCAAACTCGCCATCAAGTATAAACAAAAGAAGGTGAGTTGGATGCCCTCTCGTTGTTTTGATTTTTTGGGGGGTGATAAATGACAGTAAGACAAAACATGAAGCTCGACATCTGGTTGTAGGGCCTGGTAAAAGTGTTCATTGTGAAACAGCTAATTGGTATTGTACTTGTTTTTTTTTGTAGATACGAAAATGATCATTTTCTATGGAACGTTAAAATCCTGAATGGTATAAAGAAGAAGGCCACTCATGTGTATACAATCGGCGTATGCGTATTACATTTTCCCGGGGGTATCACTGCAAACAATCTTTGCAATGTGCGATGTCCAACAAGTCTCCACCAATGCGAAGCACTACGAAATAACACGAAAGAACACGACATAACACTGCGGTATTGCGATGCACCGATCAATCTGCCGGCTCTCTCTCTCTCTCTCTCTCTCTCTCTCTCTCTCTCTCTCTCTCTCTCTCTCTCTCATCTCTCTCTCTCTCTCTCTCTCTCTCTCTGCTCTCGCTCTGGCTCTGGCTCTGGCTCTGGCTCTGGCTCTGGCTCTGGCTCTGGCTCTGGCTCTGGCTCTGGCTCTGGCTCTGGCTCTGGCTCTGGCTCTGGCTCTGGCTCTGGCTCTGGCTCTGGCTCTGGCTCTGGCTCTGGCTCTGGCTCTGCTGGCTCTGGCTCTGGCTCTGGCTCTGGCTCTGGCTCTGGCTCTGGCTCTGGCTCTGGCTCTGGCTCTGGCTCTGGCTCTCGCTCTGGCTCTCGCTCTGGCTCTCGCTCTGGCTCTCGCTCTGGCTCTCGCTCTGGCTCTCGCTCTGGCTCTCGCTCTGGCTCTCGCTCTGGCTCTCGCTCTGGCTCTCGCCTGCTCTGGCTCTCGCTCTGGCTCTCGCTCTGGCTCTCGCTCTGGCTCTGGCTCTGGCTCTGGCTCTGGCTCTGGCTCTGGCTCTGGCTCTGGCTCTGGCTCTGGCTCTGGCTCTGGCTCTGGCTCTGGCTCTGGCTCTCTCTCTCTCTCTCTCTCTCTCTCTCTCTCTCTCTCTCTCTCTCTCTCTCTCCTCTCTCTCTCTCTCTCTCTCTCTCTCTCTCTCTCTCTCTCTCTCTCTCTCTCTCTCTCTCTCTCTCTCTCTCTCTATCGGGCACGATCCGAATACCTCTTGGACGGGGCCCATCGGATCGCACGCGAGATTTGATCGTATCCTACTCTGTCGGGACGCGAGCACGGCCCGCAGAGCGCGAGGGAGACAATCAATGGGCGCGATTGATCCGCGCGCGGCGAGATCCGCCAATTGAATGCCACCACAGTCGGCGATGGTAGATTAGTTCGGGGCCCGCCGACAAATGGGGACTGCGGCGCCAAATGGCCGGTCCGGCCGGCCGGCGGCGGCAGACGGCTGTGGCTGTGGCTGTGGCTGTGGCTTTTTATTTTTATTTTATTCAATTTCATCACCTACCGACGGGATCAAACCAAATGGCAGACGAAGTAAAAAGTCAACATCACACCTCCCAGGCAGCCCCCGGGAACAGAAGTAACATCACACAGCCAGTGTTAACACTGCAATATGACACCCTGCCCATGTCAGTGACCACTGACCTGAGGTAGGTACATTCAATTATATTTATATTTCATTCAATTATAGAAGTCAGATTGTATCATTTAGTCAGTGCCAGATTACAAAATGTTCCACTCTGTCAGAGCTTCAGATTGAAGTGCACCTCCTTGCCAGTGGTAGAAGCCAGCGCCAACATGTCACCAGCAATAAGTGAACAAACAAGTTACTCCTTCAGTTGGGTCAGGGACAACAGCACCGTTGGTTACAGCTCCTGATATGATATTAGCATAACATCATTAACTGAGGATTGTTGGTGAGATGCCTTTTCAAGCTAGATTGCCGCAACAAAATCGATGGCCATTAAGAGGACTAACCAAATTTCGCATCAGTTTTGAGATACTATATCGAAAATGACCCAAATGAGTAAAGGCACGTGTTGTGAAGGCTGGAGTCTCAAAGCTGGAGTTCTCAAAATAATGACTAAATTTTACGCCCGACTAGATATGGTACTAGACTGTTGATTGGCTATCAATTTTGATTGTCAAAGTGAAGTGGACGACGTTATGTGGTACGCTAGACCTCTTCATCTTTGTTATTGCACTCTGTGCATCATAGTTGTTTGTATGTGTTCCGGGCGCGCCCTGTATCGCCTGAAATGACCCATTTAAGCCCAGGAATACTGTGGTGAAACAAAGAAGCTGCTTCCTAGAGAGTAACAATAACGATATTATTATTGCAGAATTCAGAAATTATCCTCCTAGAAAGCGTTTTTTTTAACGAAGTTGATGCTAAATCGAATGTTAAAGTCATAAGTCATATTTGGCAGCATAAGCGATGTTCATCTGAAAGAAGTAGGACAGTCACTTTATCATCCACAATGACAAGAGCTGGGTACATGTAAACAACGCCAGACTTTGACAAGGCAGAGCGTCGTTGGCATTGGCGGATCCAGAACGCTGTTTTTTTTGGGGGGGGGGGGGGCATGGTCGCTTTGCCCTCCCCCCCTGGATCCGCTAGTGGTCATTGGTCGTTGCCCTTTGACCTGTGACCTCGTGGCAGACAGAATCATGGAAGCGGGGTTCATGTAATCAGCTCAACTGACGTCGCCGAGTCCACTCCTGCTGACGCTGACATTTAGCAGGCAGCTGAAATCGACCTCGACCGCTGCACGCTGGTTTCCCGTGTTCAGAAGTTTGAGCTGGTATCGGCGAGGATGCAGGCAGGTCAGGGAATCGGGGGAAGGCAGGCACGGGGCACAAGGGTCAGGAGAAGGGAGGCACGAGGGTCAGAGGTCAAAATCAAGATGAATCAAAATAAATCAAGATGAATCAAAATGAATCAAGATGAATTAAATTAAATCAAGATTAATCAAAATAAATACAGATAAATCCAAATAAATCAAGATGAATACAAATAAATCAAGATGAATACAAATAAATCAAGATGAATCTAATTAAATCAAGATGAATCTAATTAAATCAAGATGAATCTAATTAAACAAGATGAATACAAATAAATCAAGATTAATCAAAATAAATCGAGATGAATCAAAATAAATCAAGATGAATCAAAATAAATCAAGATGAATCCAAATAAACCAAGATGAATCCAATTGAATCAAGAAGATGAAAGCGATTATCTCGAACGCTGGCACCAAATTGAACTCCCGAAGAACAATGCCGACTGACATCCGCTGAAAGGATAGAACCACGCACCGTCAGAAGACGAGCTTGACGGCGTGTGAAAGCTCTGCTGCTGAACAGCTGTCCTCTCTGGGAGCACCCTCAGCCACCACTGACCGTCCCTTGCGCTCTCTCGTGTCATCTCGTCTTTATCATGTGACTTCGCGGCTGTTCAAATATTTGACCAAATATCTGTTGGTATGTTGTGGTGGGTTTTGTGGAAAGCACATGCCCTCGTTTCCTGTTTATGATTTCGGGAGACGGAAGGAACAGGTAAGAATTAGCATATACTAGTGATGTCACTTTCAGAAAACTCCTGAAACTTTACCAAACCGATACCAATTTCATAGCAGCTATGCTGACCAAAAACCAAAACGATTTTTCGCAACCTGAAAATGACCGATTATTGACCGATTTTTAATATTATTGTAAGAGGTTGACAAACGAAACTCTGCTGATCTATGCACATTTTTAGAGAAACATCTCAGTAGTAGTATCGATGATCAGAATCTAAATTAAATGCCCCACATTCTCATTTCAAACTACGAAAACCAGCAAAACATGCCCAAATCCCTGGAAAAACGTGGTCAGGATGTATGTCGCTGTCTTGCTTGACCGATACAATACCAATCATTTGTTGTCTGACCGACCAATAGCCAATTCGGTATTGGTATTTTTTTTGTATACCAAAATTTTGGTTACCGAATGACATCACTAGCATATAATGTCCTGGCTGTGATATCACTGAAGGTCACTTATTGAGTAATCGTTTGTTTGATATCATTCCCTAATGCCTAGCGGACAGGGCGCTATTCACACTTAGGAAACATATCTGTCACATGCTGAAACCTTTCATTAGTCCTAACTCATGCAACAATGAACATTTGAGGCAGGGATTATCTACTAAGTATCTGGCTCTTAGCGACCATTGTTGCAAGACATCGGTAGAACCATCAGCTAAGTCACTGAAGTTCAGGAGTTCACTTCAAGAATCATTGAGTTTCTATTCGATCTGATAGTTTGAGGAAGCGTCTCCTTCAGTGCCCCAGCACACGGACGAGCGGCAAGTTCAAGGTTCCAGGAATGTTCTGCTTAGTTTAACCTCTAATTTTGATCCAAGTTGCGTCATCTTCGCCAAAGTGTAAATGAAGCGAGCTTATTGCGCAGGTTGGTAATTGGTTTACCAACATGTAGAGGTGAAATGTGAATTATGGTTCGTGCATTGCTCAACGAGCGAAACCATTATTCTTGAAGTCATTGCGCCAGTCATGGCAGTCACATTAACTGCTGTTGCAACAGTAACAGCCTATTCAGTATTCAGTGGGATGATGTTTGTTTGTTTATTGGGGTTTAATCGTGGCGGGGGGGGGGGCTAAAACGACCCCCTGAGGTTTTTCCGCTCCTGTCCCCAAACGAGTAAAGATACGGCCTTGGAACTTCTTGACTTTACCTAACTATTCATTGGGCACATTGTGGAAAATTGTCAACATTTTCTGCTCACCAGGGGCGGCTCCAGACGTAGTTTTTGGAGGCATGTTTGGGTTTTCAGCGTGGCTCGGCTTTCAAAGGGAATCAGTTCCCATTCTCCCACCGTTGTAGATACGAGACTACGACTTCCACACCTTTTTCTTACTGCCATTTGTAGACGTGTGAACATGTTTTTCCAAATTTTGGATTGCGCATGGTCTTCAGGGACGTATTTTGGGAGACATTTTGGGTCACTGGTATCTCATCGGAATATGAAAGATGAGAATCTCGAACTCTGTGAACCTTCTTAGCTATTCTTTGAACACCTTGTGTTTTTTTTCTTCAAATATATACTTGGGTTTCCCACAGGCGACTCCAGGAACGGATTTTTGGGGCAAGTGTATACACACATGGTGTTTAGTAACTCAAAACGTGATTTCGCGGCGGACTATCTCGTGTAATATGATCTGCATGGATCACAATTGTATTGTGGCATAGGCAGTTCCAGAGGTGGGACGCAATTGCATGGCCCAATGTAATGGGTGCCTCCAGGGATGAAATTAGGGGGAGTTTTGGAACCACGACGCGTAACTACATAGCAAAAGATATCAACTTGAAACTTGGTGGCCTGTTTCAGCAATGCCATGCACATGTTTTTTTGTTGTTGTTGAATTTTTGGGTTTCCAGAGGGCGACTACATGAACGGATTTTGTGGGATGTGTTTGACTCCGTTCACACGCAATGTGTTTAGTGCCCCTGAACGTTATTTTGCAGTGGGTAATTTCTTGTAATATTATCCGCATGATCACAATTGTATTTTGGGGCATAGTCGTTCACAGGTATGCAATTAGGGTTAGTTGTGGGCCCATGGCGTGACACTATATAGCACAATATATCAATAAGCAAAGATAGAGATAACGAAAAACAAAGCTCAATTCCCCTCCCCTTCCCCTTCTGAGCACACCACTGCACAAATAAAAACTACCATAATTTACATTATCATGCATATACATATAATTATATGCATCTACACCAGAAATCAAAGCGGAAAACAATATTATAGTGACATCTTTAGATACCCGCCTTTGGAATTGCCTGAGGACGCCATTGGATTAATTTTCCAAAAGTTTAAATAAGATAATATGTTAGAGCATCCAATTAGGTGACGAAATCCAACTGAAATGACAAAATTGCGTTCAAACAACGTCCCAAGGCAAGAATCTAAAAATGCATGTTTTCCCTATTTTTTTTTTGCTACCTGTATTGGCCCATGATACAATTTTGGATATTTATGAATACAGGAATGTAGTTTATGGTCCAAGGAATCAAATGCCGCTTTCCCAGAGAGAATCGATCCAGTGATTTCCGAGATACGAAGGGGGCCCGAATACCCCCCCCCCCCGACAGATTCGTATCTTTTTCATCACGACAGTAATAGGGTTAAGGGCTTCTCATGTCAATTTGCGCCCATCAGTGGGATGAAGATTTGACAGATCATCGACAATATGCTGACTTACCGCGACTGTGCTGACTGTGCTGTGTGATAATGTGCTGACTTACCCCGATTCAGTACCGCCGTTATTGGACTTGATTCTTATTGGTCTTGGTCTTGGTCTTGGTCTATATTGGTCTTACGTCAATGCAAAGAGTGTGCTGGGTAAACTGGCCATTGTGCGTTCATGATATGCATGCATAATACAAAAAGTAATATACAAATGCTGCTTTTGTTTAATATGTTTGACAGCAAAAGTGACTCACCATTGCCGGAATTTTTCCACTTTGCAGTATATATCTGAAGCGCTACATCAATTGAGCGAAGCTTTACGCGCAAACAGCTTTAAGCCATTTCTGACAGACATTGCTTGTGTCTCCTTGAAATACCACTCCTGGAAACACTTGCCTTTTATGTGCCGCAATAAAGGACGCTAGGATTCCATACCAAACAAAGCCGCTTTTTCGTCTCAGTTTTCCAGTTTAAATAGCGGGTGGATTACGACGCGTTTGAATTACAGCCCGTTTGAATTATAACGCCCGCGCCGCCGAATCTCGGCCGTCGCACTGGCGTTGGTGGAAACAATTTGTCGGCCAGATTTGTGGGATGTCGAGCTGACGTTATGAAAGTTTCAAAATAACCGTTAGTTACAGCAACTGACCCGGGGGGCAAGTTATCTTAAGGATGGTGATATCCTTTCCTCCATTTCCCCAATGGGGAAGCGCATCCACGCCATTTTTACCGCCCATGGCAGTTATCGATATTTTAACGTTACACAAGCGAACGATGCAAAGAACTGTGACTTCAGCACAGGGGTCAAAGGTCAAATCATCTCTGTGTTGACCGGGGACTCAACCGGCACCAAACCGACTGCCTGCCGGGCTGGCTCGCTCGTAAAACCTCCAGCCGCCAGCGGTAAACTGGAGCGATGGAAAATCCCGGCAGTCGGCCCCGAACCCGACACCGGCGGCCCTGCCCGGGGCGTCAACAAACTGCCGGGCACGCCCGGCGTGTCCGGCGGCGCAGCGGCGGTGGCAGAGGAGACAGGTCGGGCTCTGTGTACATACTGTGTGTGGAGTGTGACGCACGGCGCCCGTCCCGGAGACCGCTCCACAGTGGGTCAGATCGGCTTCAAAAGCGGTCATAGAGCCAAAATCAAAATAGGACCTACACGACTCAACTTATACCGTAAACAATCTAGATTGTTCAAGGCATCCAATGGTGACCTCTCTTTGTTTCTGCCAGACAACAATTTCGAAGTAAAAAACCACAAGCCTAAGCACATGCTATGTCCAGGATCTAGGAGAGGCAGGCTGGTGAAAGGATCTAGGAGAGGCAGGTGTACTGAAAGCCTGCCTAAACGGGACCTCTGTGGTAAACTAGTTAATTGCATGGTAATCAGTAGTGGACCAGATTAACCCTCGCCCCTACACACCCTCTACCCTCGCCTGACAGCGCCCCCCCCCCC
>JAXIVJ010013542.1:0-36913 GCA_036785665.1 Chirona hameri | reverse complement strand
TTCACCACTGAGGAGAAGCTGTCGCAGGGCGGCGGCAGCGGCGACAAGCGGCGCAGGAAGCGCGGCTCGCTGTCGCAGCGGCTGAGGCTGACCGAGTCGGCCGAGGACCAGAGCTGCTCCTCGCCGCTGGAGGCCCTGAGCGGCCTGGTGCTTAGGCCCAGCACGTGTCCGCCGGAGCCGCCGGACCCGCCGTCCGGTGTCACCGAGGCCGAGCTGGAGCCGCCGCTGGAGGCCCTGAGCGGCCTGGTGCGGAGGCCCAGCACGTGTCCGCCGGACCCGCCGTCCGGCGTCACTGATGCCGAGCTGGAGCCGCCGCCGGCACACTCGGAGCTCTCCGACAGCACCCTCCGTCACAGGCCCTCCTCGTTCACACTGTCCTCACTGAACGAGAAACAGCTGAACGCGTATCTGAAGGTTATGTTCAACCGATGCGCCAAGGAGGAAGAGTCACGTGCCGCGTTACAGAAGACCAGCCAGGATGTCAGCGACGCGATGGTTAGTTCAGGAGAACAGCTGGAGAGTGCCGTACCATTTGCAGATTCTGTCACATCAGCAGAAAACGTGGATCCCGCTGCATCAAAGACGACTGTAGGCGATAAACGCAACAGGAGGCCAACACTGCGTGAGTGTGAGGAGCTGATTGGTCGGCACGAGGAGCTGTTTGGTCCGATCGTGACCAGTCGTCCGGCGCCGCTGCAGGCGTCCGCTCCGCTGTCCCACTGGCTGCCGCAGCCGGTCACTGCGCTGCCCGAACCGTGCCTGCCGCCCGAGCCGGACACCACGTACCTGAGCATCCCGCAGCACGGAGAGGCGGCGCCCTGCGAGCCCGAGTGGGACGCGTGGCGACATCACTTCAGCTCGGGACCTGCCGGCGTCTGGCGTATCGTCACCCACGAGCCGGCCGGCACGGAGGAGGCGGCTGAGACAGCGCCGTCGGCCGACGCCAGGCCGCGGCGGTTGTTCGGCGCACTGTGGGACAAATGCAGCGCACTGTTTCGTCATGAACAGAAGACAGGCGCGCCGGATACTACGCCAGTCGGAGACACTGTGGTGGAATCCGACACAACCGGTGCGAAGGGCGAAGAATGTACAGAGGATTTCGTCGAGAAGACATTGTCTGTGACTAAAGCTGATGATGTGTTGCATGATATGAATGAAGAGGAGGTGATGCCGTGTAGTACCCACGGTCAGGACCTGTGTCCCGTGCCTCGGCAGCCCCGACACGACCCCGAGGTGTACAGAGACAGGGCTTTCCACCACTGGAGACGCTTCTTCCGGTGGTCTGGAGCCGAACGGCCGACATCCGACGTCTCTTCGCTGGATGAATCGTGGGCGACGATCACGGGTGCATCGGAGATCCCATTATCATGTGAGTATCGGCGACCTAAACCTTCTCTTTCTAATCTTCAGGTACCATGGCACAAACAACCAGCTTTTGAGTTGAGTGTGTGGTCTACAATCTTGCAAATACCTTTAAAATGGGGTACGATAAATACTAACGGAATATATCTAATTCTAACGACAAGCATGGATGCACTCAATGCATTTTCGGGCCTTGCCAACTAGACATGGGGGGGGGGAGGGCATTCCACGACAAATCGACAAAGGGAATATAGACTGGGATAATCAATAACATGGCAATATTGATTTTGTTATGTAAACAATGGCCGCAATTAGAATCCAGGTTTCGTTATTACAACATCTTCCAGATTGTAACATGACACATTATTTCCTATTTTTGACTATATTAATTTTAAGTGTAAAGAAGTGTCGTTCAAACAGAAAAAATATAATTCATGGTTCCCGGCTCCGAATATACCACATTTTGTCATTCTACACGCTATTTTTGTGAAAAATGTTATTCCCTAATAACTTTTCACTGAATAACGCTAAAAAGTAAAATGAACGCCATTTGTTTTTTATCGTCAAGACGCGTTGAATGATATGCAATTTGATATCTTCCTGACATTTGGAGACCTAAGGTCAAGGTCAAGGTTCAAGTTCAAGTTTCCAAATGTGACCTATATGGTTATGTTATAAATCTTTAAACTTGTCTCGTCGCGAGGAATTCGATTGTGTTTCAATTTCAGGGCTGCGGAGTCGGAGTCAGAGTCGGAGTCGGAGTCGGTCGGAGTCTGTAGTTTTGGCCGGAGTTGGAGTCGGAGTCGGAGTCGCTAAAATCTTACCGACTTCGACTCCGGCCCGACTCCGGCTCGGAGTCGGAGTCGACTTTTTGGCAATTGGCGATTACTTTGGTCGGTAGAATAGTCGTCGGCCTAGGAGCATTAACTTTACATCCCTTCGAAAGAAAATGAGTGGAAAATGAAACCTATAGTTTACACATCTATCGGTAGATTTCCGCCTGATGAAGATAGGGCAATAATTTTAACGGTATCTGATGATGATTGGGGTTTTGAAGGCACCGACTCTTATGGCCACACGGCGCCCATTATAACGTTATCGTGCTCGTTTCGTCAAGGAGATTCGAATCTTACCATGGTGACCAGGTTACCTAAGTCAAATTCAAAATTTGACCTCAGGACAAGGTAATTTAAGGTCATGTGTTGAACCAGGTATGTCGTGCTGCGCAATGTCGGATGCGTCTCGACGACACATACACAGTGGTGCCGGTCTCACGTTCTATCTTCATTTTATGCTATCAAGAGTTATTGGCAAAGAAGTGCTGGTCACCTCAGATGACCTCGCTCGATCTTGTAGGGGTCACTGAGCAATAATTGTACTTGGGTCATCAACAATGAGCTATAATAGCATATTCTTAGATAATTATTCTGATCTAATGCGCATATCCGATGCGATCTAATACGAAAACATTTGTATATTTTATCGTTGCCTTATAATGGGAACGTCACGAAACTGACTTGACCTTAGGTCACCGATATACACAAACGAAATAGCAGGGTCGTAGGTATCTATGACTTGATTACGTCTTGTGAGTTTTGAAGTGCTCAGCCAAACACTGTCGCCAGTGGCTGTGGCACGACCACAAAGGATCTAGCTCGCTTGTGCATTTGGCTATGTTTAAAGCAAACTTTACTTTGTAAAAGTTATTTGGATTGAATTAAAAATAAGAAAAGATGCCAATTTTCGGTCGATTTCAGTCGTTTAGGGGCATGGCACGATGTCCCTTACATCCGCCCTTGAGCACCCCCAATGATTTTTGGAAATCCACACCTCTGAAATCCACACCTCATACCTGGGCAACCGGTAAACTTGGTTGTCCTTGCCGGAGGCGAGGTGGAGGAGAGTAGCGCACTGACTGGCCAGCTGTAAGACAACAGCGCAGTATCCGGGAGCAGCAGCAGCTCCAGCGAAGACGAGCTGGAACGAGCTGGGGCTGCTGCGAGTTGGGCCGGCGGCAGCTATCTGCGCTCGCCGCTCGTTGCCCGTTTCGTGGGTTCCGCCTAGAGGTGCAGAAAATCCTAAATATTTGGTCACAGCCTAGTCACGGCCACGGAATGAGCTGGCAAGTCACAGCTTTAGTCACGGCGTTGCAATGCGAACCTTATGACGCTGGCCTGGCCAGTCACAGCTTCAGTCACGGCCGTGACCAGTTCTGGTCCCAGCGCTGGGACGCTGGGACCAAAATCTTGCATCTCTAGTTCCGCCGCCTGCAAGTGGGCGCGACTGGGCTGGACGCGCGGCCGGCACGGCACGCCCGTGCTCGGGCGGCGTAGCATTGTTCTCAATACCGTTTAGAATAAAGACAAACGGGAAAAATAGATGGCATTGCATATATTTATTTCAAGCACATGCGGTTGGAAAACGGATATAGGCTGGAGTCGGAATTGGAGTCGGAGTCGGAGTCGGAGTCGGTTTTTTTCAGGCCGGAGTCGGAGTCGGAGTTGCTAAAATGCTGTCGATTCCCCAGCCCTGGTCATAAGTCAGTCAAAAATGAAGATATCAGTTTTAAATTTGGTATGGTAGTTGCCTAGGTATGGGTCTTTGACAAATCTTCCGGTTTTTTGAATATATGAGAAATTTTGATTTTGTGATAATTTCCCCCAAAAAAGTTTTTGAGTCTTAGGGATAAAAACTAAATTGTAAAAATTCGAGATAGCCAGTTTGTAGCCGTTGCCATTTGCTATCTTTGGCGTTTTTTTATTGCATTTTGTTTCAAATGTGGCATTTGTACGGCCTGGCAAAGTTTAACTGATTTTTGTGTAAAACTCGTGTGTAGTGACGTCACTAAATTCGCTATAACTCGAACAAAATTCGAAAAAAATATATGTTTTTGCACACAAGACGTAACCATGATTTATGAGAAGGTACCCGACGTTTCACGTTGATAGCGCTATTAGTTTTTCCGCTATTGCGAAAATTCATCATGGGGCGTTAAACGAATCCGGGCGTCGATCTGTGCGACGGCCGGCACCATTCGTTGGTAAATTGCAAAAAAAAGACAGGTATGATTTGCATGGATACAAAAACACAACTTCTATTGTGGTTGAATGGTATTACGCTCACATAATTATATTACCCCCCCCCCCCCCCCCCCCCCCCCCCCCCCAGTGAATGGCGGGATACTATCCGTAACGAAATAGGGCGGCCAAACGGTACTGTCGCTTGGCCGCCCCTTGGCATGGTGAAACCGGCGAGACTCCACTCCAGTAATTCTCTACTCCATGGTTATATTGTACACGATACCACTCTCATCCATTCCCATTCCATTCTCATCTTTGATCGTCATGATTTTCATGCGATAAACAACATGCCGGCGAGTGCCGACTGCCAAACTTGAGCGAAAACTGAGCACAGCTTTTTATCGCTGTAGCCCATGATTATGTGAGCGTAATACCATTCAACCACAATAGAAGTTGTGTTTTTGTATCCATGCAAATCATACCTGTGTCTTTTTTTTGCAATTTACCAATGAATGGTGCCGGCCGTCGCACAGATCGACGCCCGGATTCGTTTCATTTTGATGACATTAAAATTTAAAATATTGGTCTATGGTTATAGAAGTGCACATAAGGAAGTTTGACACTCCACCATTTTACTTTGAAAATTATATTGTTTAGGTTATAATAGTATGTGATCTAAGAAGTCAGAATTGGCCCCTCAAAATACGTAATTTCCAGGGACCTGTCGAAAGGCGTGATAAGTATCAAGGGTTGAATGAATATTTTCGTATATTTGTTGCATTAGTAAATACACGTGCAGCAACAATTGATGAAAGAGGACAAAATGGTCTAAAAGTAAAGGCGCTAGCCGCTATCTCGCCTAAGTATTAGTTGGGAGTTGAGATAACCAAAATAACTTCAACGAGCCGTAGGCAGCCCAAACAGCTATGTCAAGCGGCTTAACTTGAATGCAAAAAAGTGTAAGTATAATCCGTTTCTGCAGCAGGGTGTGATAGCATCATTGTATGTGTGACTGCTAGCGCTGTTAATGCATGTTGGCCGTGATGACTCGCCGCTCGGTCGCATATCTCGGGCGAGGGTTCATGCATGTTGGCCATGATGACTCGCCGCTCGGTCGCATATCTCGGGCGAGGGTTCATGCATGTTGGCCGTGATGACTCGCCGCTCGGTCACATATCTCGGGCGAGGGTTCATGCATGTTGGCCGTGATGACTCGCCGCTCGGTCGCATATCTCCTAATCGATTATGGCGGCCACAAATAGTGGTGTTCGCCGGGGAACACCCGAGACTGTCGGCAAGCTTTTTGCGCAGTTTCACACAGGAAAAAATCCCATCTAATATGATTAGAGTCAGTGGCGGATCCAGGATTTTCTAGGGCAGGGGGCTTCAGGCCCGATGACGGCATATTTCCTCGGTGACAGGGGCGGCATGGTCCAGAAGGGCGCCAATCAAATATTTCAATTAAACGGGTCAAATATGCCTTTGAGGGTGAGAAGCATTGGAGGAAGAAAACCGAATTGATGCACGCCCACAGTTGTATTAATTGCAGTTATCAAAAACCCAGATCAGAACAAATGAATCAGGCCCGAGCGAGAGCAGCGGGTACATGATACCACAACCGAATCGACAACTAAATACCCAGGCAGTATGCCGAAGATCAGAAACGTGGGCAGCTACATAATGTGTGAATGTAAGTATATGGTAATAAATAAGTTACGTTAAGTTTGAAGAGCAAAGTAATAATATTTGAGACGAGCGACGAAGGAACCAACCGGTTGGCGCAAGAGCAGAACGAGAGTGGGCAGAATGCCACGTTGCCGAGACTGAAATCGACTATGTTATAAATATAAACTGAAGTTACGAATACAGAAACTGATTATAGGAAAATCAGGTACGATGAGTTCCAAGAGAAATATGAAGACGGAAAACAAATTGCAGATGAATCTGGTTAACCAATAACATATTAATAATATGAAAGTATACGAATTATTTAAGTTCTAGAACGTTCCGGCGACAAATATGACGCGGGGAATACTATAACTGATGAGATGGGTAAAACGCTGCAAAATAAAGATAAGCCGAAGCACCACATGACTTTCCATCCCAGAGCGGAGCGTACAGAACACATAAGATAAAAAAAAAATACATCACACTAATAATACATGAAGTCAGGCCGGCGTCGAAATCTCACGACGCGGCCGAAGCGCGTCCGTACCACCGGCTCCGGCGACTGCCCCGACACTGCAGGTCTGCTCGGACCATCACCACTGGGAGGGGTCACTGTCACTGGGCCAGTCGTCCCATCACTGTCACTGGGCAGCCGCGGATCGCCGCGACACGACGGCAGCAGCGGCTGGTCGCCGCGACACGGCAGCTGTGGGTCAGGCGCCCCAGCAGCCGGAGACGCGGCGAGATGCGGCGGGTCGCCGCGACACAGCAGCTGTGGGTCAGGCGCCCCAGCAGCCGGAGACGCGGCGAGATGCGGCGGGTCGCCGCGACACAGCAGCTGTGGGTCAGGCGCCCCAGCAGCCGGAGACGCGGCGAGATGCGGCGGGTCGCCGCGAGAGGGCGGCCGGCAGTCGCCGCCAGAGATCGGCCCCGGCGGCGCCCCAGCGCCCGGAGACCCGCGCTCAGTAGGCGGAGGTGTCCGGCGCGCTCGCTCCTCCTCAGGTCTCGACACTGAGGTCGCGGGGTATTGCGCTCCCCTGGAACAGTCCTGGCCAAGGGGCACGGGCATACATACAGGCTTCAGGCGGTCAATACTGACAGTGTCGTGATCACCTGAAGGGAGCTCCAAAACAAAAAACTTCTGAGTCCGACGGACAACCTTCAGAGGCCCGCGGTAAGGGGCCTCCAGGGGGCGGCGTACGCGGTCAACGCGCAACCACACATGAGTACAGGTGGTCAGGTCGGCGGGAACGAAAGATGATGGTACACTGGCATGATGATGACCGCGCGATAGGGAAACGAAATCAATCTCCGACATGTAGTGAGCCAGCTCGCGGATGAACTTCTTCCCAGAAGTGACGCTTGTCCGTGCGGCAGAACACTGCGGGAACAGCAGCTGTGTTCCCGTGACGGCTGTGAAAGGGGAAAAACCAGACTCGTTCGGCATGGCGCTAATGCCAAGCAGAACGACAGGCAGTGCACGTAGCCACTCCTGTTTGCGAGAACGAATTGCTGCCTTCAGTGTACGATGAAATCTTTCAACCATGCCGTTACATGTAGGGTGATAAGATGTGGTTCGCAAGCGATGAAATCCAACCATTGCTGACAAATGTTGAAATAGCTCTGATTCAAACTGAGCACTCCTGTCAGTGACCACATACAGGGGAACTCCAAATCTCGAGACCCATGTCTCCAAAAACGCGGAAGCGACACTTTCTGCAGTAATACTAACTAAGGGCGTAGCTTCTACCCAGAGGGTGGCACGATCGATGCAGGTTAACAAATAACGAAATGGAGAAGTGAACGGTTGACCATGAGGTACAGACGGGGGTCCAACGATATCAATGTGTACCGTTTCAAAACGCGCAGAAGGCACGTCAAATGATCCCGGAGCGGACCTCGTGTGGCGGTGGACTTTTGCCTCCTGGCAAGACAGACACTCACGCACCCAGTGATGAATATCCCTGCGTATAGAAGGCCAAAAGTACCGAGAAGTCAACAAGCGAGTTGTGGCTTTACGACCGGGGTGAAACAGGTTGTGAAACCTGCCGAAGACTGAGCGGCGGCACGCCTCAGGTACGAACGGCCGCGGCTGAGGGGTCGTCATGTCACAGGGGACCGTCACACCATCTGCGAGGGATACTGGCTCGAGGGAGTCTCGCAGACGGGAGGTCTCCTCATCCTGCTCCTGCTGTTCTGCGATAAAGTGGAGGTCACACGAGTCGAGGGACACAGCGAGGACAGGGCGACTGAGACAGTCGGCGACAACGTTATCACGGCCACGGATGTACCGCACATCCATGACATACTCGGTAATCACCGACCAGTGGCGCTGTGGCGATCAGACTTCGCCACGTGTGGAATGCGAAACGCACTCACGAGGGGTTTGTGATCGGTGAGGAGAGTGACTCGCCGACCCTCGATGACGTCACGGAAGTGCAACGTGGCCAGGTAAGCTGCGAGGCGCTCTCTGTCGTAGGCCGCGTATCTCTGCTGTGGCTGGCTGAGTTTCCTGGAGAAAAATCCGACAGGAATCGACTCTCCATCGACGATCTGGTGAAGGACGGCTCCGACAGCAACCTGTGAGGCATCGGTCACCAACTCATACTCATGGCACTGTGGTAGTGGGTGAGGCAGCGGACAGGCCCCGGCCAGCGCTGCCTTACTGTTGCTGAACGCTTGGGACTGCTGCTCGTCCAAAAGCAGCTCCTTACTCTTTGGGTTCAGACGAATCAGTTCAGTGAGGGGGTACACTACATCAGCGAAGCAAGGGATCATGCGCCGGTAGAAACCGAGGAGGCTGAGATAGCGGCGCAGAGCCGCTGAGTCAGGGGGTCTGGGTAGGTCAATAACCTCCGCTACTCTGGCCTGGGGAGGGCTGAGCCCCCTCTCGGACACCTGGTGCCCGAGGAACACGAGTGACGTGTGCATGAACTCACACTTGTTGAGGGAGATCCGGAGTTTGTGCTCAGCCAGCTTGCTGAACACAAGTCGCAGGTCAGCGACGTGCTGCGCCTCGTTCTCGGAAAACACCAGAATGTCATCCAGATAGATGAACACGCAGGGGACATCTCTGAAGATTCCATCCATCACACGCTGGAACGTGGCGCCAGAATTGCGCAGACCTAGGGGCATCAACACGTGCTCGAACAGCCCAAAAGGCGTGGTGATTGCGGTTTTCTCCACATCAGCAGGGTTCATGGGGATTTGGTGGTAGGCTCGAAGCAGGTCCACTTTGCTGAAACAAGTCATACCATGCAGTTTGGTGGACAGACTCTGGATGTGGGGGAGAGGATACCGATCTGGTCTGGTCACTGCGTTCAGAGCACGATAGTCACCAGTGACTCTCCACTCACCGGGGTCACGTTTGGGAACCAAGTGGATCGGGGAGGCCCAGGGAGACCTGGACGGGCGAATGACTCCTGTCTTCAACAGAACATCAAACGACTGTTTGACAGCCTGCAGCTTGTCAGGTGGAAGCCGCCGCGGACTAGCAAAGGTCGGCGGGGTGCTACCAGTGTCGATGCTGTGGGTGGAGGTGAGAGATGAGTCATTGAACATGTTACCTGGTTGGCACGGTTCCAAAACAGAAGAGTGATCACGCAGGATAGGCTGCACTATCTCGGGAAGAGCAGAGAGGTCGTTGACCACCAGGTTGACCGCAGGTTCGGTCGTCTGGACTCCAAGAACAGAGAGGGATGTGGTTGCATCTCGGAGGACCTGTGCACCACAGTCGACAATCAACGAATGGTATGACAGGAAGTCGTTACCCAGCAGTGGCTCTGTCACCTCAGCGATAACAAACGTCCACGTGAACTGGCGTCTCAGGTCAGGAAGGACAACATCAAGAGCAGCCTCTCCGTACACACGAAGCTGCTGGCCACTAGCGGTAGTGATGGAGACGGCAGTGGGCTGGATCAGGATACCATTCACACACTCCTGTGGGATCAGTGAAACCCCAGCACCTGTGTCGACAACAAATATCAGTGGTCGTGAACCAGCCTGGGCTGCAACCCGAAAAAGTGGCAGGCCAAGGGCTGCATTAACGGCCTGCCCCTCTAGTTTCCCTGAGGTGAGGGTGGTTCGCGAGTAGGTGAGGCCGAGCGCGACGAGGGCTGCACTCTGAGGTTAGCAGACCTGGATGGCCACTGACACCATGGTTTACACGTACGAGCATGTGCGCCGAAGAACACATGAGCACGACACACTTTGGGTCTCTGTCCTTCGTGAAACGGTGTCAGACCTTGGACCGCACCAGACGCGCCAGCTTCACGAACCTGAGCGGGGTACCTGTGGAAGCTCGACTGTTGTTGCCTCAACTGTGGAGAAGCGAAGTGACACGGCAGGGAGTCATGAGCTGGGAAGCCTCGCTGGGGAGCTTCGCAGGTGTGACAGGGCTGAGACTGGCGGGGAAACTGGTGCTGACTCGCACCAGGGCCGCACTGAGGTTCACCTTCGTTAACAACGTTCACCGCCGTGAGAGTCCCCTGGACCAGAGGGACCAGTTCGTCAGCGAGCTTCCCCAACTGCGAGAGAGTGAGCTCGCGCTGCGAGGCCAGCACCGGAGCGATGCTGGTCGTGAGGGACTGAACGAATGTGTGACGAATCAGGTCATCTCCGACACCAACCTTGTCCGCCACTTCACGGAGCTCGCAGAGGAACAGAGATGGGCGTCCCGTCAGCCGAGTCTTACCGATAAGACGCTCAAACAGTTCAGGTTTGGTTTTCTCATACATGTCGGTCACGACCTGCTGCAGTTCCTGGAAGTTCCTGCTAGTCAGGGTGACCTGAGGGATGTGAGCGATGGTGTCAGGCGGGAGGGCTGACAGCACATGGTAGAACTTGGTTGCTTCCAAAGTGATTCCGGCAATGTGAAATTGGGCGTCCATGACCGCAAACCAGCCCTGGACAGCGGTTTCCATGAAAGCAGGGGGCTTGACACTGACACGATGAACAGAGGCTTCACTAACAGAATCCATAACTGCAATGTTGGGTTCGTCAGGCATAGTAATGACAAAGTATTTAAATAAATGTTCAGTAATGTTATAATATATCAATGTTTAACTGTTAAATTATCATATGTTCACACAAAATATTCACCAGACAATACACATTCAATGGGAATCGGAGCGACCGAGCAGAACGGAGCAAAACCAGTGAAGCAGAATCAGCTGCGGGAATCAGTCAGCTGTGAAATCAGTCAGCTGACGGCGGGGCGGGCGACAAGGCGTGCCACCTCTACTATAAAGAGGACTCGAACCATAGAAGAGGGCAAACAAATATCTCACCAAGACCGAAGGTGGAATGAACATTGCCACGTTGAAGAAAGCGTGTTCAAATTAAGTTGGAAGATAGTCAGAATCATGATCACGTCGGGGTCACCAAAACTGTGGGATGAGAAGCATTGGAGGAAGAAAACCGAATTGATGCACGCCCACAGTTGTATTAATTGCAGTTATAAAAAACCCAGATCAGAACAAATGAATCAGGCCCGAGCGAGAGCAGCGGGTACATGATACCACAACCGAATCGACAACTAAATACCCAGGCAGTATGCCGAAGATCAGAAACGTGGACAGCTACATAATGTGTGAATGTAAGTATATGGTGATAAATAAGTTACGTTAAGTTTGAAGAGCAAAGTAATAATATTTGAGACGAGCGACGAAGGAACCAACCGGTTGGCACAAGAGCAGAACGAGAGTGGGCAGAATGCCACGTTGCCGAGACTGAAATCGACTATGTTCTAAATATAAACTGAAGTTACGAATACAGAAACTGATTATAGGAAAATCAGGTACGATGAGTTCCAAGAGAAATATGAAGACGGAAAACAAATTGCAGATGAATCTGGTTAACCAATAACATATAAATAATATGAAAGTATACGAATTATTTAAGTTCTAGAACGTTCCGGCGACAAATATGACGCGGGGAATACTATAACTGATGAGATGGGTAAAACGCTGCAAAATAAAGATATGCCGAAGCACCACACCTTTTCCAACCCGCGCACTGGGGGGGGGGGGGGGAGGGGGCAGAATCTGCCTCCTCTCGGATTTTCTCAATATCTTGAAAACTATGATAGACATTTTGAATAATTTATGTAACATTTTACGTCTTCTCTCAACATGTCAGTTGGGCAAACTACAGATAGGCGATCAAAAATAGATCAATACATTTTTAGATTTTGTTATGCCCATATTTGGGCATACATGCAGTATCAAACTGTGAGGCCTATGTCATTAGGCCAATTCGGAGCAACACACGCATACTCGGAGGTTAAAAAGTGTTGGAGAACATGTTGTCCATCAATATATTGGAATAATAAATGTGACCAGATTCGGCAATTGCCCTCGTTCCACTGTAAATGGCGATCTAAATATTGATTCTGCGACGCAACGACCACAGCGTGAAATACATTTTTAGATCGGTCGTCAGCCGGCTAATCCAATTTGAGGCCGTGAAGTCAGGTGGCGAATCAAAATTTAGATCGCTGAGGCTGCTGCGAGTGCCGAAATTGAGATCGCCGACCCTTACTTTACCATATCTGCCAAAGTAGGGATCTGATCATAAAAGTACAATAAAATATGATGGCACGATTCGCGCAGTTTCAACCGAAAACAAATCCAGGGGTGATGTGCATTTTTTTAGTAGTGATATGGTGTTTGAAGATGTGCATGTCAGGAAACAATACATTTTTAGACCTGATCTCCTTATAAGGGCATGCTCCGCCCACTTCGATGACGTCACGACCTAATTTTTGAGCGATTAATTTTTAGATCGCCTCACCGTAGTTTGCCCAACTGATGTCATTCAAATTAGTGAAGTAGTTTGGGAGAAAATAACGTTTTAGTGACGTCAGGTCATGCCTTTTTTGGTGGAAAAACGATAAATGTTTGAAAAAGCGTAGAAAATATAGTTGTAATGCAAATTGCAAACAAAAACGCCAAATGAAAGAAAGTGGCATTTTCTTCAAAATGGCTATCTCGGATTTGCATTTTTGTTAGTTTTTGCCCCACCCCCAACAAAAAAAACACACTTATTTGTTTAGGAAAAATGCCACAAAATCTAAATTTTCATAGCTATAAAAAACGGAATATATATTGGATAACCAAGTATGAAAGATACCCACACCAAATTTCAAAGTAAATTTATTTTTTTACTGACTTATGGCTCCCAAGTATGATTAACTCATGACGTAATTTGTTGAAATTGCATTTCATGGCTTTTAATTATCAGGTACAGGCAAATAAATGCCACCAATGTATTTATTAGCCAAAACTGGTATAGAAAGATGTTTTTTTATTTATATTAATCAATTTCAAATTTTGACCCTATGCAACCTGACCTTGACCTGGAACTTCGCCTAAGGGACATTATTTGGGGTCAGGGTGTAAAATTGGCTACTACTATCAAGTTATACGTGTAAAATAACCCATACAACATGTGTCGCATGACTTTCGTAGACCTTTCGCCAATAGTTATATTTTCTGACCTGCCTTGACGGCTTGACCTTTGCTTACAATCTCAATTTCTCTTATGCGGAAGATCTATTTGATTTTGGAAGATTTTGTGCCGTAATAGTCGCAATATAAGGCTTTAACTGGAAAGTATAGCAAATCAACCCAAATACCTCGATTTTGACATTTCACCTGACCGTGACCTAACATGTGACCTTATTTTGAACTTTTAACGTATGTTTTACTAGCGTATCATTGAGAGTTTTCGATTGCTTCCTTGCGCGTCTCGCTGCGGCCATTGGTTCGGAAGATAACGAGGTGGCAGTATATGCCCCCCCCCCCCCCCCCAGTTCGGCTGAATACCCCAGCGGGGCGCGGGACCCTTTTGAAAGTCTGGTGACGTGATCAAAGGTCCGACTGGGGATCATGTGAATCTACGTATACGTAGATTCACATGATTCACAAGATGTACATGATTTTTTTTTGTATTCTCCGGGCTCCAGGGACATGTACCCCGGAGAAGCAAACAAATATATTGTCGCAACTTCGGGAAACTAAGTTGCATACGTGGATTAACAAGGAGCAACATCTTGTGGTACGACAGTTGGGTCGTTCTTATTGGGTCACGCCAATCCAAGGAGATTATAAAACGTGTTCAGCGTCGGTCACCGATTTTTACGACATTTGGTCCCAAGATCAAATTGAACCTCCCATTTCCCAGAATCAGGTCCATTTTGACCTTACAGGTCTCCTCCAAGGTCAAATTCAATGTCAAAGGACGGGGACGCTGTAGCGCCCAAAGTTTGCGTCCGATTGCAACACATATGGTCTCAAACGATGCCCGTGCCCATTTCCAGGACAAGTAGAGTAAATTTGTTCCCCGTGACCTTCAAGGTCAAAGGACTGGGAACGCTGTAGCGCCCAACTTTGGGCGCTAACTTGAAAGTCACGGAACACAACTCTAAGAATGCTTGTCATTCTGGAAATGGAAAGGACCGGGAAAAATCCCGTCCTTTGATCCTGAATTTGACATTAAAGGTCACGGGGCTTCACCTTGAAGGTCACGGGGCACAACTCTGAACATTATTGTCATCTTCGAACTGGGCACAAGGAATCGTTTGAGACCAATTTGTCGCGATCGAACGGTAACTTTGGGCGCTACAGCGTTCCCCGTCGTGTGACCTTGAATTTGATCTTGAAGGAGACCAGTAAGGTCAAAATGGACCTGATTTTTTAAAGCAGGAGTTTCATTTTGACGTTAGTCCTTAGGACCAAATCGCGTAAAATCGGTGAACGACGCTGAAAACGTTACTGTGGAACTGTGGACATCATGGACATTGGACATTCATCCAAGCTATGTTTAGGCGCCCCGAGTGTGAAAGGTACAATACGTCAGCACCTTCAACGCCTCGCCAGGCATATTAAAAAAGTGTCACGGCTATTTCATGGGGTCCAGGCCTCTTCGTAAGCGCCATCCAGGGCGCTATCGGGAGTGGGTGGCGAGGGGGCAAAAGCGCGTTATTGGTTTCGAAGGTCACGGATGCCCGGTCGCCGTCGGAGGGAAGCTGAAGGCGTCAGGTTGCCATCATTCTGAGTTTGCCAGGACACCGCATCGCTTTCGGGCCGGCAAGGTGCCATTCGGGGGCGGTATGATACCTTCCGAGGGTAGCAAGATGCCTTCAGAGACGTTCAGTTCAGTTCGTTTATTTTGTTAACAAAAATACATCAAATCAAACAGGACAATAATGGATTGGCGCAAAAGCAAAAGCTTAAATCATAGCGCCTCTCCAGATGAAACAAATGAAACAGAGATTTTACCAAAACTAAGGAACAGATCACGTAGGCCCCGCTACCAGCCCGCCGAGCGGCCATTCGAAAATCAGGTGGCCAGGCACAGGCGGCAACAGCAGGTCAGCGTGGTGAAAGTGCTGGTAGTGTGTGATTGTTGTGTTATTTGTGGGTGTTGAGTCTTTGTGAAAGTGCTATGAATGTCTGTAAGTGATGTGCGATGCATATACCCTGTGTTTGTGAAATATTTTTACCAAAGAGCAGGAGCTCTAATTTGTTTTTGGGTGACAAATCATCAAAGTCGCGCACAATGCGTCGCGCTGCGTTAAAGAGGTTTGTTCTGTGATTCGTGTATAGGGGGCACCAGAGTATGTAATGGATAGTGTCTTCGTACGTGTGTCCACAAGAACACAACGGACTTGGTGTGAGTTGGAGTTGAAAGAGGTGGGCGTGTAGTGTTGATAAGCCGACACGTAGTCTTGTGTGTTGTGTGTTTAGTGTTTTTGTACCTACGGAGTTAATTGCTGGTGGCTCGGGTGCCCCGAATCGCTGCCAGACTTGAGAGAAGTCACGTCGAGAAGGAGTGTTACGGAGTGTTTCAGGAAGAAGGTTCCACTGTCTAATCGTAGCAGGGATGTACGATTTCCGAATGGAAGTTAACCGGATAGGGGGAAGTGAGAGAAGGTGTGCGTTACGTAACTGAAGTCCTGTAGCGTCCTGTATTGTATTGTATTGTATTACGATCGTGGGGTTATCCACAATAAGTCGTGGCTATTACCACCCCGAGTCAAACGGTACAGGAATAGAAACATGCAGGTCCAAAACACGAGACATATGCCACAAACACACACACATACACACACAAAAACACATTCAGCGACGTCCTGTATCGCCAGCGGTTGTCAGATGTGCCTCCACAGCACGAACAAAGCATCTCTGTGTCATTTCGGTGACACCGGCAGGCAGTGCGTTGTACAACGCTGGAGCATGATAGGCAAATCGTCGTTTCCCAGCCTCGGTTCTCGGTCTGGGGAGACGCAGGAGTCTGTCCTGCCGGGTGGTCCTCTCTCGTGCGTCACGACACCGGACAAACAAGCTCGCGAGCGAATCAGGCGCGCCCTGCCGCAGTACCTTGTGGGTCAAGGCAAGCGTGCGAGCCTCTGCCATCTGTCGGGGCGCCATCCAGTGGAGTTTCTCACGCAGATCAGCCACATGATCGAATTTACGTCGTCCAAAGATGACTCTGGCAGCAAAGTTCAATATCTTTTGAATCCTGTCGAAATTTGTCTGGGTGCCATTCCCATAGACTGTAAGGCAGCAGCTGATCCGCGCGAGCACCAACGCTGTTACAAGAATTTTGATGACGCCGTCGGGAAGATAATGACGGCAATGAGATAGGCCGATCAGCACGCCCATGCATTTCCGGCTCAGCTCGGACACGTGTGGATCCCAGGACAGGGCGCTGTCAAAGACGACTCCCAGGTTCCTCACCTCCGTTCGCGGCTGCAAGACTACGTCGCAGAAGCTTACTTTAATATCTGGGAGAGAGCGTAAATTCTGGCGGCTGCCAAAAATGATGAGTTGAGTTTTGTTTGCGTTAACCTTGAGAGCATGCGAGCGGAACCAACTGCTCAGCGAAGCCAGCGAACCTTCCATGCGCGAGGTGAGTCCCCTGAGGTCATCTTTCGGCCCGCTCACCAACACCTGGGTATCATCGGCGTATTGGAAGACAAGTGCTCCCTCTGAGTACAATGACAGGTCATTTTAGAAAATTGTGAACAGAAGTGGGCCTAATGAAGAGCCTTGAAATACACCCATGTTGTTGGCGAGCGGCCGTGACAGCACCCCGCAACCGGACCCATCGGTCAGTGACACACTCTGGGTGTGTCCCTGAAGATAGGTGGCGAACCAGGAGGCTTCAATGCCGTACAAACACAGTTTTTGAAGAAGAATTTTGTGGTCAATGACGTCAAAACATTTGCTCAAATCAATTAGGCACCGCATTGAAATCTCCCCCCTATCGGTGGCGGCCAGGATTTGGTCAGAAACAGACAAAAGCGCGGTTTCAGTGGAATGACGGGGTCGGAAACCGTGCTGAGTGGATGAGAGAAGGTGGTTGCAGGTAAGGTAGTGGTAGAGCTGCCGATGGACGACGCGCTCGACTATTTTGGTGATGACTGGGACGAGGGATATTGGGCGGAAGTTTGAAGGGTCGGATGGGTCTCCGGATTTATGGATGGGGTTGACTATGGAGTGTTTCCAATGATCTGGGATGTCGGGCCGGGTCAGACAGGAGTTGATAATGTGGAGGATGACGTCACCGATAGCTGGGAAACCGGCCCTCAGCATGCGGATGCACACACCGTCAGCGCCGCAGGCAGCCGAGTTCCGCATGCTGAAGACCGTGTGTCCGAGCATCTCCCGAGTCACGGGAGAGAGCGCGAACGAGCAGGCCCCGACACGGGGGAGACGCGTCTCAACAACAGGGACCGGTCCCCGCGCCCCGATCTCCGCAGCCACCCGGGGACCCACAGAGACGAAAAACTCGTTAAGTTGATCCGCCGTCGCGTCTGGCCGGACTGACCTCCCGTCCCTCTTCCCCGAGATCACCGTCCTTATACAGTGCCACACTCTTGCCGGACCACGCTCGCCGATCTCCCTCTGTATATCACGACGCCGGTCGCTACGCACAGCGGAGCGGACAGCTCGGTTTACATTTGTGTTCTCGGCGGAGTCACGACCAGAGTGCGCCAGCGCTGCCCGACGGCGGGCCATGAGGTCACGGGTGGCCGCGGAGACCGGAGGCGCGGTGGGGTTTCGAATGGTCAGCTTTCTCAGTGGGGCATGGGCGTCAACAATCGGTAAGAAACGAGTCAAAAATACGGTCCACTGCTCACCCACGGTCGGCGCAATAAAAACATCCCCCCAGTCTACACAACAAAGGTCATGGTTAAAAGCAGCTAAGTCAACGCGTTTCAAGTTGGGAGAAGAGATGACAGTTGGCTTCACACGAGGCTTTGGAACATTTACACGCACGCTTACGAATTTGTGAGGGCTAAAATGACAGTGCAGAACGTTTACATTTCGTACGATGTCTCGATTATTAACAATACACACGTCTAACAGAGAGCCAGAAGTAAAAGTGGGCAACGTCACAAGCTGGTCGAGAGAGTGATCAGTTAAAAATTCCGCAAGCCGCCGTCGCGCAGGATCACAGCAGTCCTTACACCAATCACAGTTAAGATCGCCACAGATGACTAGAGGGGTTCTCGGGAAGTCAATCAGTACTCGCTGAAGCTGGGTCTCTAGGTCGGTAAAGTCGTCCTGCAGGGCAGCCACTGTGTACCGGGGTGGCCGGTACAGGGAGCCGATGACGAGCTGTCGTCCCCGATCGAGCTTCAGCAGCGCCCACTGCGACTCCAGCCTGCTGGCGGGGCTCCCGGAGCCCGGAATGCTCAGTGCAGAGGAAGTGATCCCGGTCTTCGTGAGGATGGCGACACCGCCATAGCCTCGCCCATCGGGGCGGTCCACCCGGTTGGTGGCGTAACCTGGGAGCACGACGAGGCGACTGGGCGTGGTAGGTCGCAGCCACGTCCCCGACAAGAGCATGACGTCAAAGTCATGACGCTGCAGCTCGTCAGTGAGTTCCAGCAGCTTAGGCTTCAGGCTTTGGATGTTGAGAGCGCCAACATGTAGGCCGCCGTCTGGGATACTCCGCCCGCCGCCGCGCCCTCTCCGTCCGCGCGCACCGCGCCGCTGGGGCCTCCTCCCGCTGCCTCGCGGCCGCCGTGACCCAGCGCGGTCGCCGGCCGGGAGAGAGTGGCCCGGCCGGCCCGCCGGGTTGAGCGGCGCCTCAGGCGCTGTGACGTCACAGGTCAGGGCCGGCCGGGCGCGGCCAGGCGGCCCGGGCGCACTGCGAGGACGGGCCTCCCGCCGGGTAGTGACGTCACGCAACAGGCACCGATCTGGTTGTTGCACGCCCTGCACGCGGCCCGGAGTTGGAGCGGCGGACAGAGGGGTGCAAACAAGCACCAGCACTCTCACGACGGCCAGCAAGGTCAGGTGGCGCGCCAGGTCTCGATGCATGGCAGATGGGTCCGTCAGTGACCACTCACGTGACGGTCCTGTCTTGTGTTAGGCAAGAGGTTAGTCAGGTATGAAGGAAGAGGCGGGTAGTTGTAATATAGTCGATGGAAAAAGAGAAGTCTGTGAATGAGTCGTCTCGTTGCTAGTCGTGCCCATCCTAGATCGTTAAGTAGAGCGTTGGTGGGTGTGCGAAACAAGGTTCCAGTCACTAGTCGTGCGCAGCGGTTCTGTATGGTCTGGAGTCGTATTGAGTCAGAGGCAGTCAGGTTACCGTCGTAGATTATGTCGCAATAGTCAAAGTGTGGTCTTATGTATATTAAATATATTTCTTTAAGTACTGATCTTGGTAGAAACCTTGCAACAGGATAAATAGGTCCTAAGAGAGAATTTATGGTTCGTATCAAGGAATTGATATGTTCGTGAAAATGCAGGTCAGTGGAAAGATGTAGTCCTAGATGCTTGTGGCAAGTCACGGGAAGTAGGGGTTGTCCATCGAAAGAGAGGTTAAAGTCTTGGTCATTACGCCTGTTTGTGAATGTTTGTTGTACTGTCTTGTCCGCGTTAAATGTAATAGCCCAGTCGGTGCCGTACTGTCTTATCATGTCCAAGTCGTTTTGCAGTGAGAGTCTGTGTTGTTGGCTGTCTTGTGGGTGGGATAAATATAGGGATGTGTCGTCAGCGTAGAAAATTGCATCATTTTCAGTAATTTTAGATAAGTCATTAAGGTACATGAGGGCGAGCAAAGGTCCAAGGACCGAGCCTTGAGGGCAGCCAGCTATATTTTTTTTAGATCCAGAAATGGCACTTCCTACACGAACAACCTGACTGCGATCTTTTAAATAAGACTTCAACCATGCCAATAAGGAGACAGATATGTTGTATTGAATTTCACATTTTGCAATCAATGCTTCGTGCCAAATTTTATCAAAGTATTTCGAAATGTCAAGGAAAATTGCGGTGAAATTTTTGTTTTCATTTAGCGCAGAGTACAGTTGATGAGTAAGATAAAGGAGCTGGATATGTGCACTATGTTGGGGACGATAGCCACTTTGTTTCTCAGTCAATAAATTGTTTTCAGATAGATGCCCATATATTTTGTTAAAGACTAATTTTTCAAGTATCTTAGATAAATTAAGAAGAAAACTTATTGGCCTGTAATTGGTTGGATCTGAGAAGGAACCTTTTTGTTTGAAAATTGGGGTTACACAAGCTTTTCCAAGATGGGGAAATTTACCTGATTGAAGTGATTTATTAAAGAGTTTGCATAAGGGGTTAGCAATTAACAACGCACACATTTTAAGTAATTTATTTGGAACTTTATCAGGGCCTGTTGATTTATTAGCGTCCAAGGAATTCAAAATTTTGAGAACCTCTTGCTCGGTTACTTGGACCTCCGCCAAATGTGGGAAAGGTGTAGGAGGATAAAGTTGGGGTAGGTCTTGTCATGTGTGTTCAGTCGTGTTTGGTTAGGAAAATGTTCATTTAGAATAGTCGCTTTGTCATATTCGTCTGTGATTGGTGTTCCGTCTTGGCTGATTAGAGGTGGTATGGCATGCTTTCCTTTCTTCCCAATAAGTCCTTTAAGTATGTTGTGATATGTTCGCGGATCTCGTTTATGCTCAAAAAGTCTCGTAACTTCTGATTGTATATGTAAGGTCTTTAGTCGCTGGTTTGTCTCTGTTGTCAGATTTCTTTGTCTTCTCCATCGTTCCAAGTCCTGGGGAGTGTCACGGTTTTTAGCAATTTTAACAAGTCTGTCACGTCGTCGGATTTGGCATTTTAGCTCCAGGCTGAACCATGGTTTATTAGTTGGATTTCTAGTGAAAACTTTCAATGGAATCGTGGCCTTGGCTGCAGTAAGTAAGGTGTCAGTCAAGTTTTCTGTCGCTTTGTCCACATCACAGTCAAGAAGTATGTCCCAGTCAGTGTCCATCAACAGTCTGGTGAGCTTGTCAGTGTCTGTTTGTCTGTAATCCCAACACTGTGTTGTTTGTTTGGAAATGGAGGGGGGTTCAATTTTAAGGGAAACAAATATTGGTATATGATCGATTCTCGAGAAGGAAGGAAGAACCCCACTATTCTCTACCATTGCTACATTTGAAACTAGGGCAAGGTCTCTTAGATTGGCAACCTCATTATATTCTGCATAGCGTGTAGGCTGATGTATAAGCTGTTCTAAATTGGAAGACAATATCTCATCATGGAGAGCAATCTCATAAGGTGTAAGTGGGCTATGCTTTAAAAACTTGGAATCCAAAAATGTGTTGCCTGCATTAAAATCTCCCAGAATTATAATATTATCTGGAACATAGACTTGTGCTGCCAAAATGCTTTCTGACAGCTTGGCTGTAACTAAAGAATTCTGCTCTGATGATAGGTTTGGAGGGACATATACTGAACAAATCAAAAGTGTATTGAGTTTCACTTTAACAAGGCACCATACCCATTCTACTCCTGGTGTTTCAAGATTTGGAAGTCGTTTCACTGCTAGGTTATTGCGGATGTAAATGGCAACACCCCCTCCATTCCTGTTCCTGTGTTTTGTCAATGGGCTGTGATAGTCGTCAAGGGTGAAAAGAGAAGGATGGATTGTCTCGTCAAGTTTGGTCTCAGTCAAACATAAAATGTCAATGTCATTAAGAAAGGCAAGGTGGGACAGCTCGTCAAGTCGGCAGCGATACGTAATTGAATTGATATTTACATGTGAGATGGTGATGTTCCTGCTGTTGTGGCCTCTGGAGTGTGCTGAACTTGAAGAAGAGTGTGGTGAAGTTGTAGCTGACCCAGCTGAAGCCACCCTGTCCCTAGAACCCGAGGAAGAAGAAATAGTGCTCAGCAGGTGGCGACGGTGCAGCAGCGAGTGTGGAAATTAAGACAATATTAACTTAGCAAAAAATAATAGTTACACGAAACCAACAAATATGACACAAAAACATTGCTGATGAAATTAAAGGAACAACAAACAGGACAGGACGTCTTCCGAACTCTGAAGGCGGCATAATGCACTCTGAGGGCGGCAAAATGTTTTCCGAGGGCTGCAAAATGCTTTCCGAGGGCGACATGATGATTTCCGAGGGCGGCATAATGCGCTCTGAGGACGGTAAGATGCTTTCCGAGGGCGGCAATATGTCTCCGAAGGCGGCATGATGCCTTCCAAGAGCAGCATAATGCGCTCTGAGGGCAGCAGGATGCCTTCCGAGGGCGGCATATTGTACTCTGAGGGCGGCAGTATGTGCTCTGAGGGTGGTAAGATGCCTTCCAAGGACCACATGACATCTTCCGAGGTCGACATAATGCACTTTGAGGGCGGCAAAATGTCTTCCGAGGGCGGCAAGATGTTTTCCAAGGGTGGCATGATGCTTTCCGAGGGAGGCATAATACTCTCTGGACTCTGAGGAGGGCATGATGCTTTCCGAGGGCGGCATAATGCGATCTGGGGCGGCAAGATGTCTTCCGAGGGCGGCATGATGCTTTCGAAAGAGCGGCATAATGCGCTCTGAGGGTTGTAGGATGCTTTCTGAGGGCGACATATTGCGCTCTGAGGGCGGCATAATGTGATCTGAGGGCGGCAAGATGTCTTCAGAGGGCGGCAAGACATCTTCCGAGGGCGGCATATGCACTCCGAGGGCGGCAAAATGTCTTCCGAGGGCGACACGATGTTTTTAAAGGGTGACACGATGTTTTTAAAGGGCGACACGATGTTTTCCAAGGGCGGTATTGTACTTTCCGACGGCGGTATGGTGCCTTCCCAGGGCGGCATAATGCCTTCCGAGGGCGGCGATGTACCTTCTGAGGGCGGCATAATGCGTTGTGAGGGCGGCCAGCTGTCTTCTGAGGGTGCCAGGGTGCCTTTCAAGAGTGCTACGACGCTGTCGGTAGACACAAGGGCGCCCTGGCGGCCTCCCGAGAACGCTACGGCGCCTTCGGCGCCTGCAAATCATTTGCAAGAACGGCGTCGCGGTGCCCGAGGGCGCCGTTTTCTAAGGCAGGGGGCTTCAGCCCCTACGCCCCCTGGATCTGCCACTGATTAGAGTAGACACTCAAGACTCTAAAAGCAGGGTTATTTAAGAAGGTTTCGCAGAAGTTGTATACGTTGGTCTTAAAATTGGATAGAATGCAATATCATTCGGAGACCTAATTGAATAACTTCTTAAGCTTGGATGGCGAACTGAAAACCGATGCCGGCGATCAGTTTCGCGGATATGCTAAGTGTCAACTGTTCGCACCAACCGCTGAACCAGCGCTGAAACAGTTTTGAGGAGTGGAGAGACCATTCTCACTTGAAAAACGTGCATTAGAAACTTAACCAGGTTGATTACCCCAACTAAACACATTTTGTATCACGTCCGGAGAAGTAGATTCGCTAGTGAGCAGGCCGAAACTTCTTGCGATATTGACAACCAAAGACAAACAGATGCGTGGACCTGCTAACACACTTCTTCGTAAAAAAATCCTTTGGGGGATACCTTAATTATGAGTTTTATAGGCATCAATTAAAATGCATGCGTGTGACTGATTGTCAGGTGCAGGTGTAAACCGTCTTATGAATATGCACCTACTGTGTGCCAGTGAACGTGATTTTGTAAATTCACTGGACGCTTCTATAGAATATCTGTTTCACTTTGTTTAATTGGCTCCCTGGTGTACCGTGCTTGTTGCTGGCTCAGTTAGCGATTTTCAGCTGTGTCACTAACTAACCTGCCGTCTGTGCGCAGCTGTGTGTCCTGTGTGTACCCGTCAGTACGTGTGTGTGTGCCCGTCAGCACGTGTGTGTACTCATCAGCACGTGTGTGTACCCGTCAGCACGTGTGTGTACCCATCAGCACGTGTGTGTACCCGTCAGCACGTGTGTGTACCCGTTAGCACGTGTGTGGTGTGCCGCAGGTGTCGGAGGTCGGGAGTTCAGCGTGTCCGCCGACTGGCTGCCCGCCTCCCTCTGGTGGGGCGTCTCGCCGTTGCTGGAGGCCGTGCTGCGCGCCGCCGACGCTGGCCGGCTGGCTGCGCTGCTGGCCCAGCTGCGGCCGGTCAGCCGCCAGCTGCGCCACAGCGGCCTGGCGCGCCTGGTGGAGCGGCTGGACGCCGACGCGGGTCGGCCGCCGCCGACCGACCGGCAGACGGTGTGGCTCAGCCGGCCCGAGCTGCCGCAGCTGTTCACCGCCGCCGGACTCGGGCCGGCCGACATGACCCGCTGGGTGCTGCGCGTGCCGTATGAGCGAGAGGACGACGCCGTGCCTCTGCGCGCTGCCGCCGCCGCCCGCACGGCCGAGCCGGGTCGGCAGGACGCCGCCCAGGAGCGTGGCGAGCAGCTGGAAATGAACGCAGTGAAGGGGAATATCCCATGTGAGTCGTCTGATCACGAGTCAACGCCAAATACCACTCCGCGGGCTAAATTCTTCGAGGAGCTTATGGGAACTCCCGTGTCTGATGCGATTGTGGAATTACCTGAATACCAACGTGACGGAATTGTATCACATTATCAGGCTGATACTGTTGAGAGCACGATTATAAAGCAGACAGACACGTCTCGCATAGCAACTCCCGCCACTCAGTTTTCCTCTGGCTGGGACGCCGTCTCAAGGAAAGACCAAAAAACAGCTGATGAACTCCAGAACCTGGAGGGCCTCTCTGCCAACCTGATGCTGTCGACCAACATGGCGATGCCGCTGTGTTCAGACGTCTGCACATTCCTGCTGCCGGAGTATCAGGGTCGCAGCAGAGCGGAGAGCGCCGCCAGTTCAGAGGCAGCACCGGACGCCAGACAGGCGTACGAGACGTACGGGACGAAGCAGTGGGACCAGCTCGGCGCCCGCCGGTACAAAGCCGACAGGAGCGAGAGGCAGCGTAAGCCCGCCGCTGCTGCCGCTGCCGCTGCTGCCTCGGAGCCAGACAAGGCGTCAGACGCTGACCCAGTCGGCAGGTTTGATTCAGAGACGGAGCTGGGCTCCCATCTGGCTGCCCATCTGTCCGAGTCTTGCTCTGCGGCCGCCCTCTCCGACTGCCACCACAGTCAGCTGCGCAACTCCAGCATGCGGCCCATCGACTCGGAGGTGGATATCGCGCAGGTGCTGCACGAGCAGAGCGGCTACGCCACGCTGGGCGACACCGCGGGGCCCCTCAGCCGCGGCTACCAGGCGCTGCCTCTGCACGAGGTCGACTCGGAGACAGAGCTGGGCCTGGCGCTGCCGCTGACCGACCCGGGGCGGCCGCTCAGCGCCGCCACCCACCGCCAGGTGACCGCCTACGACTCGGAGACAGAGATGGCCGCGCTGGTCACCTCGCTGCACGGCACCGACTCGGAGACGGAGATGGGCGAGCGGCTGCGGCGGCTGACCGGCCGGCCGGACGGCGGCGAGCGGACGGCGGCGGCCGCAGCGCACGGGCGGTACGACGCGGCGTACCCGGCGATCGGCGGCGAGGCGCGCCGCAACTTCAGCCCGGCGCTGGAGCCGGTACCGGAGCAGCGGACGTCGCCATCCGACAGCATGACGCGACTGAAGGCCGCGCCCGTCCCGGTCGACTCCGAGACGGAGATGGGCGTGGTGCTGCGGCTGTTCGAGCAGGGCCTGCTGTCGTCTCGCTACTTCGCTGGCGTGCCGCTGCCGGACGAAGAGCTCGACTCATCAGACCCGGACGTCAACATCTTCCCGCCGGAGAGTCAGCCAGAGCAGGGCGTACACTTCTCCGGCAGGAGCTCCATAGCTCAAGGACGCTGCTTTGGAACATGTGCCCCCGACCAGGCGAGCGAAGAAGCAGAGAGTAAAACGTCCCGCTGCGGTGCAAGTCTGCCACTGTCTATAGATGACATCTACAACGCGTCGAAGGAAGTTTCGAGGAAGGTGATCAACAAGGCGCTGTTTCTGCTGGGAAGCGACCCGCTGTCGCCGCCCCTGCCCCGCACGGGCAGCAGTCCGTTCGGCCCGTCCTCCGGACTAGACGGCATAGAGCTGGAGGGAGAGGCCGGGGCGGACGGCGGCGAGCCGCGGTGTGCGGCGGAGGGCGTCTATGACCCGGACCGGGTCATCCCCGAGGTCAACCTGACCACGTCGGACGGCTCGTTTGTAGTGCTCTTCCCGTCCCGACCCGCCGCCGCCGCCGACTACTACGAGACCGACGAGGGCCTGGTCATCTGCCTGGAGAAGAAGCAGCACCAGCCAGTGGCCGAGTCTCGCGGCTTCCAGCCGACCGAGGCCGGTCACAGTCTCTCAGAGCGGGAGCTGGGCTCCACCCGGCGACTGCTGGCCGACCGCTGCGCTAACGCCGCCATGCGTCGCCGCAGTCCGTCGCCGCGCACCCGGGCCTCCTATGATGGCGGTCTGCGCGTGCTGTACCGCGCCGAGGGCACCGAGCCCTGGCAGCCCGTATCACCCGAGGGCCTGTCCGGCCTGTCGCTGGTGCCGACCGACCCCGAGCTGGCCGCAGTACGCTGGCGGAAGAGCTCCCGCGGCGAGGACGGCGACCCGGAGGCCTGGTCGTCGGCAGAAGCACCCTCGCCGCCGGCCGAGAGCCAGTCGCAGACGGAGCTGCGGAAGGAGAAGCCTGCTCCGCCGTCCGCAGTCGGCGCCAACTCGTGGTGCTGAGACCGGTCCAGAGAAATGAGAGGAGCGCCTCGTCGGCCAGTGGGCAGCAGAGATCAGATACATTTGCTGGATGGAGCGTCATTGAGATGTCAGACAGTCTCGCAGTCGATCAATATTGTAGTCATGGCATTTGTTGCACTAATTCGTCTGCGTTCATGTCGGCATGACATGTTCTCCTACATGTTATCAGTATTATTCGCCAGCCTTTCTAGCGGACCTTCTTTGTCCAATGATCGTGCAGATTATTGTCCTTCATACACTACAAAGTACAAACTAACGAGCTATCCGTATCTCCAAATGGTTGTTCTTACCGGCTAGACGCAACGTAGCCTTTGTTGAATGAGATCCGGAATATGTCATGCGCAGCGCACCTTTTCCGCAACCTGATTTAAATAAATACCCTATTCAAATAGCAGTATCAATTTGGTGCACTCAAGATGGTTTGGTATTACTACCAGTGCCAGGGGCGTCGCTACCAGGGGGTCCGGGGTCCCGGACCCCCCCCCCCCCCCCCACTTTTGAGCGGGCGCCGAAGGCGCCCCCTCAAAAAGTGGGTCTGTTCTGGGTTTTGAGAGGGCGCCGGAGGCGCCCCTTTAAAAACTCACAAAAAAATAAAACCAAGGAAAAAAAAAAAACACCAAAAATGTCCCACCAGTATGTGTGCGCCCCTATGACAGTGAGGGCCAAGCCAGTGGCGTACCGAGTATACGGTCATTCAGGGCATGACCTGGTCCTTTGGACCCGAGGCGCCCACGCAAAGCTGGCGATCAGTGACGGCGCCCCTCCGGCCAGTGACGGCGCCACTCCGGCCAGTGAGGGCGACCCTCTTGGGCCCGTGACAGCACCCCTCCGGCCAGTGACGGCGCCCCTCCGACCAGTGACGGCGCCCCCTCCGACCAGTGATGGCGCCCCCTCCAGCCAGTGAAGGCGCCCCTCCGGCCAGTGACGGCGCCCCTCCGGCCAGTGACGGCGCCCCTCCGGCGGGTGACGGCTCTCCTCCGGCTAGTGACGGTGCTCCTCCGGGTAGTGATGGCGCCTCTCCAGATAGTGATGGTGCCCCTCCGGCCAGTGACGGCGCCCCTCCGGCCAGTGACGGCGCCCCTCCGGCTAGTGACGGCGCCCCTCCGGCCAGTGACGGCGCCCCTCCGGCCAGTGACGGCGCCCCTCCGGCCAGTGACCACACCCTCCGGCGAGTGACGGCGCCCCTCCGGCTAGTGACGGCGCCCCTCCGGCTAGTGCCGGTGCCCCTCCGGCCAGTGACGGCGCCCCTCCGGCTAGTGACGGCGCCCCTCCGGCCAGTGAGGCGCCCCTCCGGCCAGTGAGGCGCTCCTCCGGCCAGTGACGGCGACCCTCCGGCCAGTGATCATGCCCCTCCAGCGAGTGACGGCGCCCCTCCGGATAGTGACGGCGCCCCCGGCCAGTGACGGCGCCCTCCGGCTAGTGGCGGCGCCCCTCCGGCCAGTGACGGCGCCCCGCCGACTAGTGATGGCGCCCCACAAAATGTTAAAAGTACGACGAGCACGTGAGGAAGGAGAGCCCCCCCCCCTGCAAAATGTTCACCAATATTGGTGGCGCCCCTGTCGATTGGGTGGCGCCCCTCAAGGAAATGACCTGGTCCTTTGTGAATTTATGCGCACGCCACTGGCCCAAGCTCATGGGCGCCCCTCTTCCAAAATGTGGCGCCCCTTTATTACAGTTGCGATGGCGATAAGATGCTTCCGAGGGCGGCAAGGTGTCTTCAGAGGGCGACATGGTGCCTTCTAAGGGCGGCATAATACGCTCTAAAGGCGGCAGAATGCTTTCCGAGGGCGGTAAGACGTCTGATGGCGGCAAAACGCCTTCCGAGGGCGGTATAATACGTTCTGAGGGCGGCACAATGCTTTACGAGGGCGGCAATATGTCTTCCGGGTAGGGCGGCATGATGCCTTCCAAGGACGGCATGATGCCTTTCGAGGGCGGCATGATACCTTTCGAGGGCGGCAAGATGTTTTGCGAGGGCGGATAGAGTTTCCTATTCAAATGGTGGGGCCCCAGCAAGTTCCCGCTTTGCCCCCCCCCCCACCCCCCAAAGAAAAGAAAGAAAAAAAAAACGGCCGGCTGGATCCGCCCTTGATGTGCAATGTGCAGCCCTTGCATAAGCGCGCGGCTGTGCGGGTGTATGTTTGTAGTTGTCAAAACGGTATTTTGTTTTATTGAAAACCAGTACAAAATTGAATTGCCCGCTGCGTAACGTCGACATTTATACTCGATATTTCGTCTTGATTCGTCGATATCTATATATTCATGGTTCACCACCTCACCTCTTTTTATGTGAAAGAGGAACCGGAAAATTAAGCAAGTGAAATCAGGGGCGGATCCAGGGGGCAAGGGGCCACGGCCGCCCGAAAGGTCCTGAAGCCATGATTTGTCCCCCCCCCCAAAAAAAAACGGTCGTCTGACGTGCATACCTAAAGTTTTTGTAAAAAAATGTGGGGGAGGGGGGATACGCCACTGGATTTGCCCCCCCCCCCCCCCGAGAGGTCGGCCGGAGAGAAAAATGTCACTCATGTGACATATTCCTCAACAGCCAATCGACTAATCAACAGCTAAACGTTTGCAACTAACGTTGACGAAGCTTTAAAATTAATTAATTAATTAATTAATATGACGCACAGTATGTGACCGCTGGTATTGACACGCTAAATCACATAATTACCTTTTCCTTTCTAAGAGAAAAGTGAGTGACATGCCCGGGTATTCTCCTGGTTCACATACAAGCCGAGGTATTAATCGGTAGGCAGGTCGGCTGCAGCCGTGGCGCCTCCGTGGCTGGCTGCCGGTGGTGGTTTTTCCCCGGTAATCCCGCGCCGAGTGGTGGCCTGGGGGCTGTGGCGGCGGTATCGGCTGGGCGCGCCACCGCCGCCAGTTTTCCCGTCCGCCGGTACTCCCCCGGTGTTCTCGGTGGGCCTCGACGGTCGTCACGTGTGGCGGCAGCGGCGGGGGCGGGGGCAGTCGCCCTGCCGCCAGCACCGACAGCTCGGCGCAGACGCTGTTAGTGAGGAGGCGGAGACGGTCGCCAGCTCGGCCTGCGACAAGCTGACGCCCTGTACCGGTCAGCGCTCACTGCTCTGCGGGTATAGACGAAGGAACCACCAACCCCACCACTGCGCCGCAGTGGGTTCTCCACTGGATTTACTGCCCTTCGAGGTAGGTACCACCCAGTGATGGCCTACCCTACGCTACGCTACGGAATTACGCTAGGCTACGGAATTACGCTAGGCTACGTTTGGTTTTTGGGCCAAAGCTACGCTACCGAATTACGTTACGTTAAATTTTGCTACGTTACCGATTACGCTATTTTTCTCTCTCATAAAACGTAGCTGGGAACGTACTACGAATTAAACAAAAGCAGGATAATCAACAGTGATTTATGTGATTTACTAGGATTTCTTCATTTATCCAAATTTCTAAATTTGCCTATCAACCAGCCGTCATGCGTTTCTTTGGTGACAGTCAGTTACACGCACGCATATGCATAACCTACAACATCATAATTAGTAAAATCATGCCATAACCAGACATGTCAATGATTCATATTTGTCATGAGTCGATTCACAGTGATTCACGGACCATAATGAATGATTCAATCATGATTCAATCACTCAACATTAACGCTGGTGAGTCGATTCACAGTGATTCACGGACCATAATGAATGATTCAATCATGATTCGATCACTCAACATTAACGCTGGTGAGTTGATTCATAGTGACTCACGGCTAATATGAGTGGCTCATGAATGATTCATTCACAACGACTTGCAAATTTGTATGTCAATCGCTGAATCAATGCATACTTGATTAATATTAACTAAATAATAATAATAATAATAATAATACAGTTTATTTTGCACCCTCATTGGTCCATATAATTTCATGAGGAGACGTATACAAATAAAACAATGCACACACACACACACACACACACACACACACACACACACACACACACACACACACACACACACACACACACACACACACACACACACACACACACACACACACACACACACACACACACACACACACACACACACACACACACACACACACACACACACACACACACACACACACACACACACACACACACACACACACACACACACACACACACACACACACACACACACACACACACACACACACACACACACACACACACACACACACACACACACACACACACACACACACACACACACACACACACACACACACACACACACACACACACACACACACACACACACACACACACACACACACACACACACACACACACACACACACACACACACACACACACACACCACACACACACACACACACACACACACACACACACACACACACACACACACACACACACACACACACACACACACACACACACACACACACACACACACACACACACACACACACACACACACACACACACACACACACACACACACACACACACACACACACACACACACACACACACACACACACACACACACACACACACACACACACACACACACACACACACACACACACACACACACACACACACACACACACACACACACACACACACACACACACACACACACACCACACACACACACACACACACACACACACACACACACACACACACCACACACACACACACACACACACACACACACACACACACACACACACACACACACACACACACACACACACACCACACACACACACACACACACACACACACACACACACACACACACACACACACACACACACACACACACACACACACACACACACACACACACACACACACACACACACACACACACACACACACACACACACACACACACACACACACACACACACACACACACACACACACACACACACACACACACACACACACACACACACACACACACACACACACACACACACACACACACACACACACACACACACACACACACACACACACACACACACACACACACACACACACACACACACACACACACACACACACACACACACACACACACACACACACACACACACACACACACACACACACACACACACACACACACACACACACACACACACACACACACACACACACACACACACACCACACACACACACACACACACACACACACACACACACACACACACACACACACACACACACACACACACACACACACACACACACACACACACACACACACACACACACACACACACACACACACACACACACACACACACACACACACACACACACACACACACACACACACACACACACACACACACACACACACACACACACACACACACACACACACACACACACACACACACACACACACACACACACACACACACACACACACACACACACACACACACACACACACACACACACACACACACACACACACACACACACACACACACACACACACACACACACACACACACACACACACACACACACACACACACACACACACACACACACACACACACACACACACACACACACACACACACACACACACACACACACACACACACACACACACACACACACACACACACACACACACACACACACACACACACACACACACACACACACACACACACACACACACACACACACACACACACACACACACACACACACACACACACACACACACACACACACACACACACACACACACACACACACACACACACACACACACACACACACACACACACACACACACACACACACACACACACACACACACACACACACACACACACACACACACACACACACACACACACACACACACACACACACACACACACACACACACACACACACACACACACACACACACACACACACACACACACACACACACACACACACACACACACACACACACACACACACACACACACACACACACACACACACACACACACACACACACACACACACACACACACACACACACACACACACACACACACACACACACACACACACACACACACACACACACACACACACACACACACACACACACACACACACACACACACACACACACACACACACACACACACACACACACACACACACACACACACACACACACACACACACACACACACACACACACACACACACACACACACACACACACACACACACACACACACACACACACACACACACACACACACACACACACACACACACACACACACACACACACACACACACACACACACACACACACACACACACACACACACACACACACACACACACACACACACACACACACACACACACACACACACACACACACACACACACACACACACACACACACACACACACACACACACACACACACACACACACACACACACACACACACACACACACACACACACACACACACACACACACACACACACACACACACACACACACACACACACACACACACACACACACACACACACACACACACACACACACACACACACACACACACACACACACACACACACACACACACACACACACACACACACACACACACACACACACACACACACACACACACACACACACACACACACACACACACACACACACACACACACACACACACACACACACACACACACACACACACACACACACACACACACACACACACACACACACACACACACACACACACACACACACACACACACACACACACACACACACACACACACACACACACACACACACACACACACACACACACACACACACACACACACACACACACACACACACACACACACACACACACACACACACACACACACACACACACACACACACACACACACACACACACACACACACACACACACACACACACACACACACACACACACACACACACACACACACACACACACACACACACACACACACACACACACACACACACACACACACACACACACACACACACACACACACACACACACACACACACACACACACACACACACACACACACACACACACACACACACACACACACACACACACACACACACACACACACACACACACACACACACACACACACACACACACACACACACACACACACACACACACACACACACACACACACACACACACACACACACACACACACACACACACACACACACACACACACACACACACACACACACACACACACACACACACACACACACACACACACACACACACACACACACACACACACACACACACACACACACACACACACACACACACACACACACACACACACACACACACACACACACACACACACACACACACACACACACACACACACACACACACACACACACACACACACACACACACACACACACACACACACACACACACACACACACACACACACACACACACACACACACACACACACACACACACACACACACACACACACACACACACACACACACACACACACACACACACACACACACACACACACACACACACACACACACACACACACACACACACACACACACACACACACACACACACACACACACACACACACACACACACACACACACACACACACACACACACACACACACACACACACACACACACACACACACACACACACACACACACACACACACACACACACACACACACACACACACACACACACACACACACACACACACACACACACACACACACACACACACACACACACACACACACACACACACACACACACACACACACACACACACACACACACACACACACACACACACACACACACACACACACACACACACACACACACACACACACACACACACACACACACACACACACACACACACACACACACACACACACACACACACACACACACACACACACACACACACACACACACACACACACACACACACACACACACACACACACACACACACACACACACACACACACACACACACACACACACACACACACACACACACACACACACACACACACACACACACACACACACACACACACACACACACACACACACACACACACACACACACACACACACACACACACACACACACACACACACACACACACACACACACACACACACACACACACACACACACACACACACACACACACACACACACACACACACACACACACACACACACACACACACACACACACACACACACACACACACACACACACACACACACACACACACACACACACACACACACACACACACACACACACACACACACACACACACACACACACACACACACACACACACACACACACACACACACACACACACACACACACACACACACACACACACACACACACACACACACACACACACACACACACACACACACACACACACACACACACACACACACACACACACACACACACACACACACACACACACACACACACACACACACACACACACACACACACACACACTGTGACGATCTCCAAGTGACCACCTCCTTCTGTTTGTTTTGCAGTGCATGGCACAGCTTGCATGTAAATGTTGCGAAGCCGCTTGACCGCATGCCTAGCTTGGTGCATGTCAGCAAGGACTGAGTTCACCACCACCGTCAGAGGGATATACTTCTGGTGGGTTATCAGCTTATCAGGTTGTGTTGTGATGTAAGATGTTTGGTGGGTTGTCTGTTTGTGCATTCTGATTGTGCAAGGTATTCACTTGCTCACAGTCTTATCAGTTATTTCGGTTGCACGCTCACGATATTATTGCCTTGCTTTCTGTTTATGACCGGTGCTGGCGTGTGGTTGCTTGCATGTCTTTGGTCCACGCATGCATGTCATGGTTTGGCCTCAGCTGACAGGATGCTTGCATGTGTCTTTTCAGAAATCGCTAACTTTGACGTATCTTTATTCCTTTTACTCTCTTTTCCATTATGTTTATCGTTGCCTATTATCCCATCCACACTCAGTTTAATACAAGGTTTGGAACAGAAGAAGCGCGTGTAAGAAGCTCGACTGAACGGTGAACGGTGGTGACAGTTTCAGAAGTATTCACTGCAGTTTGTGAAAATGGAACCAGACCAGTTAGAGATGAAGCCTGAAGAGAAGTTGAAAATGTTGAAGAACAGTCGAGCAAGGAAGTTGGGCACTCTAACACGAACAAGAAGGCGAGCATTCATCATCATAGAAGCCAAGGGAAGTCGCACACAACTGGGTGAGATCCTCAAGGATCTTGATGTTGCACTGGATGTTGTGCAAGAGGTGCACGACCAGTACACTGCTCTACTGACAGCAGAAGAAGAGGTGAAGGTAGCTGAGACATACATCGAGGATGTTGAGAGGCAGCATTCAGAAGCGGTGGAAAGAATCCGAGAGCACCTGGAGGCCAGGAAAGATGAAGCTCCATCTATCGTTTCAGGAAGGTCTACCATCGCAACAAAGTCTAGAAGCTCCGCTAGCCCAGAGGAAACCAAAGCAAGAGAAGCAGAAATCCAGAAGCGTCTGAAGGAACTAGAACTCAAGAAGACGCAAGAGCGACTTGAGCTAGAGGCACAAGAGCAGGAGATGGCAAGAAGACGAAGGCTACCTGAAGCGACAGATGCTCTTGAACTGGCAAAACTGGAAGCAAGCCTGCAGAAAGCAGCGCTAGATGACTTGCAGTGGGAACGTCGAGATGATTTTGCTGAAAACCAGTGCTCTGAAGAGAGGACTGGCTCAGAAGAGAAAGAGGAAAGCAGA
>JAXIVJ010013541.1:35000-36913 GCA_036785665.1 Chirona hameri | reverse complement strand
TATGGTGTATCTATGTGTATCTATGTGTATCGATGTGTATCTATGTGTATCTATGTGTATCTATGTGTATCTATGTGTATCTATGTGTATCTATGTGTATCTATGTGTATCTATGTGTATCTATGTGTATCTATGTGTATCTATGTGTATCTATGTGTATCTATGTGTATCTATGTGTATCTATGTGTATCTATGTGTATCTATGTGTATCTATGTGTATCTATGTGTATCTATGTGTATCTATGTGTATCTATGTGTATCTATGTGTATCTATGTGTATCTATGTGTATCTATGTGTATCTATGTGTATCTATGTGTATCTATGTGTATCTATGTGTATCTATGTGTATCTATGTGTATCTATGTGTATCTATGTGTATCTATGTGTATCTATGTGTATCTATGTGTATCTATGTGTATCTATGTGTATCTATGTGTATCTATGTGTATCTATGTGTATCTATGTGTATCTATGTGTATCTATGTGTATCTATGTGTATCTATGTGTATCTATGTGTATCTATGTGTATCTATGTGTATCTATGTGTATCTATGTGTATCTATGTGTATCTATGTGTATCTATGTGTATCTATGTGTATCTATGTGTATCTATGTGTATCTATGTGTATCTATGTGTATCTATGTGTATCTATGTGTATCTATGTATCTATGTATCTATGTGTATCTATGTATCTATGTATCTATGTATCTATGTATCTATGTATCTATGTGTATCTATGTATCTATGTATCTATGTGTATCTATGTGTATCTATGTGTATCTATGTATCTGTATCTATGTCTGTATCTATGTATCTATGTATCTATGTATCTATGTATCTATGTATCTATGTATCTATGTATCTATGTATCTATGTATCTATGTATCTATGTATCTATGTATCTATGTATCTATGTATCTATGTATCTATGTATCTATGTATCTATGTATCTATGTATCTATGTATCTATGTATCTATGTATCTATGTATCTATGTATCATGTATCTATGTATCTATGTATCTATGTATCTATGTATCTATGTATCTATGTATCTATGTATCTATGTATCTATGTATCTATGTATCTATGTATCTATGTATCTATGTATCTATGTATCTATGTATCTATGTATCTATGTATCTATGTATCTATGTATCTATGTATCTATGTATCTATGTATCTATGTATCTATGTATCTATGTATCTATGTATCTATGTATCTATGTATCTATGTATCTATGTATCTATGTATCTATGTATCTATGTATCTATGTATCTATGTATCTATGTATCTATGTATCTATGTATCTATGTATCTATGTATCTATGTATCTATGTATCTATGTATCTATGTATCTATGTATCTATGTATCTATGTATCTATGTATCTATGTATCTATGTATCTATGTATCTATGTATCTATGTATCTATGTATCTATGTATCTATGTATCTATGTATCTATGTATCTATGTATCTATGTATCTATGTATCTATGTATCTATGTATCTATGTATCTATGTATCTATGTATCTATGTATCTATGTATCTATGTATCTATGTATCTATGTATCTATGTATCTATGTATCTATGTATCTATGTATCTATGTATCTATGTATCTATGTATCTATGTATCTATGTATCTATGTATCTATGTATCTATGTATCTATGTATCTATGTATCTATGTATCTATGTATCTATGTATCTATGTATCTATGTATCTATGTATCTATGTATCTATGTATCTATGTATCTATGTATCTATGTATCTATGTATCTATGTATCTATGTATCTATGTATCTATGTATCTATGTATCTATGTATCTATGTATCTATGTATCTATGTATCTATGTATCTATGTATCTATGTATCTATGTATCTATGTATCTATGTATCTATGTATCT